>CAOGCB010014149.1:0-10547 GCA_948266635.1 Cnidoscolus chayamansa
TTTTTTAGCTTTTCATTTTAGTCCTTATAAATTTTCATTTTAGTCCTTAAACTTTTATAACTTGATATTTTAATCCCTAAGCACTATTCTGGCCCAATTTCCAAATATTCTACGAATATTATGGTAGGGAATTTAGAATCTGATGTTGAAAAAGTGTCGGGTGTTATAACTATATGGGGATTTAGGAGATAGTATTTAAAGTATTTAAATAGTTTATAGTCAATCTCTCATCCTAGTCTTCCATATAGGAACTGACCAAGGAAATCAAGGAAAATACTAAAAGGATGATGCATTCGTCTATACAGTCATTGCTTAGTAAGTAGATGCCAAACTCTTATTTTAAAATGATATAGAAATCAAATGACATATTTACAATATATGCATGCATTATAATGCTAGGTTGCTTGTATTAGACTTATGAGATATGCTGCATTGCATAATTATATGATTTTGATGACTCAGTGAATTATGGATAAGCCATAGACTTCAAAATATATGTATGCTAAATTGACGGTAACGATAGTGATAGAAACGGTATGGTAACACTAAGATGGTCGCAAGAAGCTTCTTAATGATAGTATATTGTAAGTCTAAATAGGCAAATGAAGCTTTTTTAGCATTATACTTAACAACAACAGAGCTGCTTCAATGGTCTAGGTAAATTAAGGGTCTAGGAGCATACTTCAGTGTGTTTGGATCCAAAAACCTAGGAGCATATTGTGGCATGTTTGAGTTAAGACTTAAGAGCGTGCCTTAGTGTGTATGGGGACATAAATCACCTTTTGTGCAAAGTTACTTGCCAAGTTACATGAATTATTTGTCTATGATGCATATGCTAGCATGAAAAATAAATATTTTGCTAAATATGAATGAATGAATATTTCTGCATCTACTCACTTAAGTTATTCAAATAACTTATCCCTTTTTATGTCATTCCTCCATACCTCGACCCCATTTCCGTTTTTCACAGGTAATGTAAGATATCAAAAGGTGAGAGTAAAAGTGGATGTGTCACTATGATGTAATAGTTATGGTGCCCTTGTATTATGTAAATATAGAAGTATTATGATTTAAGTCCTAAGATTTATTATCTGAATGTAATGTAATAATTTAGAGTTATATATTCAAATTTATGCAGTTTCATAGATGTTAACTTTATGGAGTAGCATGTTAGATCACGTGGCCTACGAAGTGAAATTTTATTATTCTTAAGACATAATATGTAACAACCCGCTCTCATCGACTGCTACCAATGTTAAAATCTCGAATACTCGAAGGTGACTGAAATCCTAACAAGCCGTAAACATAACATTTATATTTCTATTATGTTTTGATCCATTTTCATTTAACATTTACATAAACATACATTAACATAAACATTGAACTTAACTTTAACATTAACATAAAAATTGCATGCCTTCAATGAATTTAAGTACAAGATAGCACAAGGAATATTTAAATCTCTAATACAAGTGTCCTATATATACATGTACATGTCATCACAATAAATATAACATATGTACTTTAATTCAATCAACATTTATAGATGAGACTTTAAAACATAACTTAATACATGGTTTCTTAACATGAAACATTTCTTAGGAGCAATCATACAATACTAAGTCATACTGATAAGTCCAATCTACCTTGTGTTTTTTGGTACGACCTGCATACCTGTGAAAAACGGGATGAAGATCGAGGATGGGATGGGAGGATATAAAACGGGTAAACTATTTGAATAGCTTAGTGAGCAATACAAAAAAATATACAAAAAACATTTCTTTCGTGCTCGTGTTGCAACACCTTCAAACATTTCACCTTAGGCAATTATAGTCACCAATATCCTTGAGTAGTTTCAGTTGGCAAAGCCATCTTTTGGGAACTACTCAAAAAATTAATATGCACTGAGAAGCTTTTTTTGGCCTTCTCGAACTTACCATATATGTAACATAATATAAATATCCTCTGAAACGTCCTAACCTTATCAGTGTTTCTTCTGCGGGGTAGTCCGTAGTACATCCCGAAGGACATTCCTAGGGATATAATTCGTGGGACATAAAATAATAATATACAGGATCAAAGGTCATCTAATGTTACCTTTCATATAATCATGTAATCAATGCAATGCAACATATGTCATGTTCTAATGCAAAAATCCTGTAATAGTTATGATGCATGAGCATGCCGTAAACATATTATTTTTTATATCATAAAACATTAGAGTATTATCCACTCACTTAGAAACTGACATGTACTGATGAATCCTCGTGACGCAAATCCCAGATAAAGATCTAAAACCTAATGATCAATAAAGGTTCCAAACCCTAAAATCGAAATCGAATCGAATGATAGTGCGTAACCCGACCCCAATCGAACCTGTCAATTAGAACCTAAGTTATCAAGATCGATCTCTCCAAGCATTAAATAAAGAAATCCAAGCAGTTTTATTTGCAAGAACCAAAGGAAGAGAGAATTCTCTCAATTAAAATATCATAAAAATTTAACCTAATTCAATTTCAGCTGTCAAAATAAGTATTTCTAGGCAACCTATCGTCCTATCACATAGGCTGGCAGCCTAAATACACATATGGTTGTGAACCCCTCACCCCAATGACACAGGAAATAAATAAGATGTTTATTTAAATGCCTATGACTAGGATGAATGCACGTGTATGTGAGTCGCAACCTTGTTTAATTATTTTTAGGGTAAAACTAGGAAAAAACCCTGTGGCTCCTATTTTAATTAATTAACCTAATTTAATTAGATTAATTAGCCCAAATAGATTAAAGCAAGTCTTTGAACCTGAGTTGGATCCCGAGACCATGTCATGCAAATTAACTAACTATTCTAAATGTAGTTGAAATGCAGGGTAAAATGCTTTGAATGATTATGATTAAATGATGACTTGTTATATGGGGTTTATTTCCAAATATGCCTACTTACCCATTTATTGAATAATGGATCAAAGTCAACGTAGTTCGGGCTTGCCTTTTTAAAAGGGCTTGAATTTTTGGGCCTTATGGGCCAAATTGGGTTTTGGGCTTTTTGTTGCCAAAATAGTTTTTTTGGGCCTTATGGGCCAAATCTGGGTTTATGGGCCTTATGGGCCAAATTTGGTTTTCTTGGTTTGGGCTTTTGTTGCCAAATTATGAATTTTGGGCCTTTTAGGCTAAATGCAAATATTGGGCCTTATGGGCCAAACTGTGAATTTGGGCCTTTTAGGCCAGATCTGATCTCATTGGGCCTTTTTAGGCTAAATCTGATTTAATTAAGTAAAATGGGGCAATTGGTTTGCTAATTGGTTGAGTGAACTATAAATGTAGGCAATTTATTGTCAAAAATAATGTTTAGGCTTTAAAGCCACAATTATTAATTAATTGGACTTTTATTAGCCGATTTATTTGAACTAGGGTGTTATGCCAGAGTCATAGATCAATTAGACATTGGTTGCCCATAGGTTCGGATCTAGCTTAAATATCTCGATTATTGATTAACCGGGCATTTAGCTCAGATCTGTTTAATTAAATGGGATGTATGCATTATGCTTGGCTTAGAGTTTGAGTAGAAGAAGAAGTATGCATGAGATACTTTAACTTAAAAGAGATAGAGTTTAAAGAGAAGTGTACCTGGTTTAGAAGTCTACCACTGCGGAGCTTCAGTTTGTTAGATCTCAAATAAATCAATATTAATTTTTAGGTGATCAATAATCAAATAAGAATGCAAGAGGAAAGAAGTAGAAGAATCGCAAGGAGCGAGGAGGGAGAGTGAAAGCTCGTCAACACAAGCGGTACCTAAAAAATGGAGAGCAGCCTTTTTATAGGCGAATTTTGGGTTTTCTGGCGGTATGCCGCCGGGTTTCCGGCGGGATGCCGCCAGGACTCCGCCGGTTTCGCCTATTTTTCTATTTTTTCATCTTTTTGGGAGTTTCAGACTTCCAAAAATTATTCCGAGGACACCTTTGGGTCCCTTGCAATATTCTGGATATTTCTAGTACTATTTTGGCATAGTTCCGGGATATTTTCTAAAAGGCCTCCGGTCTGGCCGGACTGTTTACAGTCTGGAAAAATAGGCTTTCCGAGCCTCAAAATTCGAGTATTCACAGTTGCCCCCCAATGGCAACCATAAAAATGATTTATGGGAGCCAGTGGTTGTCTGAATCGCGAATTTTGATTTCAAGGGTTTGGACCCGCGTTTCACCCATTTTCTTATAAATAGGCTTGATCCCTTTCATTCTTCACAATTCCATTTACTTTACCCTTTCAAGCTCAAGGATGTCTATTACACCACCCATCGATCTTCTTGACTTCGAAGAGTTGGAGGAGCTCCTGGGATTCCAAACAGTTCTAGCAGATGTCGATACTCACGTGTCGACGCATGGAGAATACGCCCGGGTAAGTACCTTTTATCATTGCCTTTACTTTTTTAGTAGTCATGCTTTAAAATGTAGATTTCTAGTAATGAACCAGAAAAATCATTTTAGGAAGATTTTATCTCAGGATCCCCACATTAGGATAGATGTTAGTGAGCCCGCTTTGGCAATGATTCCGTACCATATGTCAGATGCGAATGATCCGGTGGGAGCACTTATTACTCCATCGTACTTGCAATTATTGAGGCATTTTGATGGGGGTCGAGTCACTCATAGAGACCTACTTTGCGCTTTGGGTGAAAGATGGTGGGACACTACCAAGACTTTTCACTTTTCCTGGGGAGAACTGACCTTGACCCCTATTGATTTCTCCGTCATTACGGCGATCCCTTTTGGGACCCGGGAAGTGGAGGTCTACCCAGATTGGAGGACTGACATTCCATCTGATCGCATGATTGAGTTGTTAGGGATTGACATGCCCTAGAATATTATTCCTCCTGCTCATTTACCACGCTTATGTGTCCCCAGACACCTTTTGGTGATTCGCTCTGGCGAATACTACGCTCGATACACCAATGGTGATATTACGCCCCAGCAGGCAGCTCGGTTTACCTTGCTGCTATTACTTTCAGGATCCTGTTGGTCGAACAGAAAAGACCAGTATAACCCAGGTATTCTGAAGAGCCTGGAGGATTTATCTCAATTAGCAACTTATGATTGGGCTGGTTTTATCATGGCCCGTATGTATGATGATATGTCCTGTCTCAGCCGCAGTGCGATCATAGTTAGTGGCACATATTATTTCTGGGAGGTAATGTAAAGAACATTCCCCTCTTTTTCCTTGTCTTTGCATTTTCTTATAATCTGACAGTATGCTTGATTCTTGCAGGCTTGGGCCTATGAGTACTTTCCGGTTGCTCGTCCTGAGCTTGTTCAGCCGAACTGGGAGGTTCTTCCACTAGCTTGGAGATGGTATAAATCAAACGTTCAATCTGGTCCCAAATGTTCGCTAGTTGAATTGAGAAGGCATTTTGATACCTGTCTGAGGGAGCAGGTAGGTGCTTCTGCTGTAAAAGGTACCTAAAAAGGAATTAGCTAACACACCATTTTATTATTGGCAGGTTGAAGCTGAGGTGATGAATGCCCGCATTCAAGATCAAATCTGTATAAATCCTCGCTTTGAGAGATCTAAGAGGCTAGCTAATCTCTGGTTTCTTCTCAAGCATCCTACCTACCGAAGGTATTATCTTGGGGAGAGAGCATTTATTCAAGTGCATGGGTGTCGTCTTGTTCCTGCGTCTCATCCTGAGGATATGAGGGCTAGAGTTCATATGGTGCTAACTCCTCAGCATCAAGAGGGGATTGACTGCCTATCATTGTCCCTAGATCAGGATTATGACATTTTTTGTAGACAATCTTTGATGCCTCCTACTGGGGATAGGTTGGATGGTCTTCCGAGGAGTCCACGTACCAGGGCTTCGAGGTCTCAAACCCCATTTTCCCGCGCTTCTCACGCTCCAGCTCCGGGTACTTCTTCTTTCCAGGCTGCAGGTCCTTCTTCTCAGACCATGGGTTCTAGACCTTCTATGCGAAGAACTAATGATAGTAGGTCTTTCTCACATGTTGCTGAGGATGGTTGTCGGCTGTTGTAGCGGCGGATCCCTCAAGCCATCGCGGAGGCCACAGGATCGGTTGACCCAGCTATTGCTAACTTGCGTCTTCCATACTGGGTCGAATACCATACTCCAGAGGGGACTAAGGCGCATCGGGAGGTGCCACTAAACTACTCTCATCGTCAAGATATTCCACCTGTATATGTTCGAGAGGTATGTCTGTTCAACACAAGGAAACCATTATAACAAGATTTGTAGAAGTAATTAACTATTTGCTATATTTCAGGTCCCTGAGTGCCTGTTACACCAGATGATGGAACTGATGAGAGGCCTTGAAGACCAACTTTCCCTTTCTTGGACGATGCAGGCTTTTGAAGAACACCAGAAGAGGAAACCTCGCCGCTGAAGGCTGTTATTATTTTCTTTCTGAATCTTTGAATCTTTCGAACTACTTTTACCTGCATTTGGTTAGCAAAAACAATGCAATGCATGTATGGATAATTTTAAATTTTTATAAAAATTTTCATACTTCGTTTTCCCTTTCAATTTTTTTTTTTGCAGTATTCGACGGTATGCTGCCAAACTTCCGGCGGTGTGCCGCTGAGTTCCGGGCAGTATGCCACCGAGTTCCGGGCGGTATGCCACCGAGTTCCGAGGGGTATGCCGCCGAGTTCCTGGCGATGTACCTCCGAGCTCCAGGCGGTATGCCGTCAAGCTCCGGGCGGTATGCCATCGAGCTCCGGGCAGTATGCCGTCGAGCTCCGGGCAGTATGCCGCCGAGTTCAGGGCAATATACCACTGAGCTCCGGGCGGTGTACTGTCGGGCATTAGACGGCGTACCGCCAGCCTTCGAGCGGCGTGCTGCCGGTCCTTCGCCTATTTAATGCGAATTTCTAATAAATAGCTGTCTGAATCATTCTCGATTATGGAGCCAAAAAATTATTTCTCACCTACCCTCCCCTTTTTTTTCTTTTTCCTTATTATTATTCTTTTTTTCTTTTTCTCTCTTTTTTAGCTATGAACCCATTTTTTAGTCATTGCATGCATAGCTGGACCAGGAGTCTGTCCAAGGTAGAGAAGATTAACATGGGTAGGTATGGTCTATCTCCCATTGCTATTCTTCGGGGGGTGGTTATTGATTGGGATTTCTTGAGAGGTTGCATCAAGTTTTGGGATCTTGAGGGGCATGTTTTCCGCTTCGGAGCTATGATGGAGGAGATGTGTCCTCTATTTGAGGAAGTTTGCGCTATTGTGCGTTGAGACCCAAATGGGCTCTTAGTGAGGCAGGAGATCAAGACTGGATATCTGAAGTCTTTTGAGTCTCTATTTCCATTCACCAGACCACAAGTCCAGGCCATGGTTATGGAGGATCGAAAGGTAATTCTATCTGCTTCGATTGATGAATTTCTGGAGGCTAAGATTGATGACTCGGATCGGATGCGATACCAGATACGGGCTTTAGTTTTCTGCTTGCTTTCTGGGTTTCTCTTCAACAATGACCCAGGCTTTGGGGATTTGCGGTTCTGCCCATTGATTAAGCAAATGGAAGGAATGGGTTATATTGGTGGTATTGTTCTTGCTGAAACCATTCGAAGCCTAGACTAGGCGGCTTTAGGCCATAACAACTGGACAGTCTCTCCTGTCATCCTTCAGGTTGGTACTTCACTTCGGGTTTCTATTTTTGTTTCTTTTGTTCGTCTTTCTTCCCTAAAAATAAAAAGGATTTATTTTCAGGTTTGGTTAAGAGATCATCTTCAGATAGTTGCTATCCCCGCCATCATTCCATACAATCCATCTCAGTACAGGATGCGAAGAATTCTAATTACCAAGTAGTTTGCTGATAATTGGACCTCATGGCTAACTGAGTTAGATCCGAATGAGCTTAAGTGGTATATTCCTTGGTACAACACCACTGGCTTTATTCAAGCTAATATGAAGCACCAACAAGTCTATCTGCTAGGCTTAACCCACTCCACCTAGTATAGCGCTTCGCGTGTTCTCCGACAAATAGGGATTGATCAGACTGTTCCACTTCTTAGCCGCCCTATTGAGTCTCCTCGTATCAGTGCAGGGATAACTCATGTTGTGCTTGGCACATGGGTCAGAAATAGACATATGGTGAGTCCATTACCAATCCTTCTGATGTACAGACTTCTCCTGAATACCGAGCTTGGTTCATTGCCGAAGTGTGGCCCACCGAGAAGGTTAGAAGGAATGCACTGCTGAGGGAGTTAGAGGGATGGACTGACGCGGTTGAGGAAACAGGTGAGGAGATTGTTTTAACTCCTAAGGAGGTGGTAGGTGAGCCTTCGGGGTCTAAAGAAGACGCAGAGGATGTTGCTCCACGAAGGCGCAGAGAGACTTAGTGTAGACTAGACTCTTAGGAGGGATACGGATGATGTTGCTTTATGCAGATTATAGAGACTTAGTTTTAGACTAGACTCTATGGACTTTTCAGACTTTCGTCTTTTTATACTTCATGGAGTTTTTGACTCCTTTGGGGTCTAATGAATTGATGTTTTTTCTTGCTTTCTTTTGAGGCATAAATGAAGGATAATTCATCTTTCTAAGCATCTTTTACTTTGTCTTTTTTTTATTATTTTTGCTCTAATTTTTTTCTAAGCCGCCCTCTAAGGTTTTCGACTTAGCGAGATTTTGCTCTAACTTTTGCCTAGATCGCCCTTTTTGGGTTTTCAGCCTAGCGAGCTACCCATTTTTGCCTAAGCCACCCTTTACGGGTTTTCAGCTTAGCGGACCCTGATTTTTGCCTAAGCCGCCCTTTGCGGGTTTTCGACTTAGCGGGTTTTTTTATTATTATTATTTTTTTGCTTCTTTTTTTATTGGCAAAGAAGATGTGAACCGTGAAATGATTTTTTTTATTAATGATTAGACCGGGCCCAAGGAGGGTTGCCTACATATCTCCTTTTTTCAAAGAGAATCAGGTCTGATGTAGTTCCTACATACATGCCAGTTACACAAAGTATCTTTTCAACTAATCTAAATTACAAGGGTTGGTGAACTCCAAGCCATCTAAATCAGTCAAGATGACGGCTCCACCGGATAGAATTTTCTTCAAGATGTAGGGTCCAGCCCAATAAGGATGGAACTTCCCACGAGGATCTATGATGGGATGTCTGATCTCTTTCAGGACTAAGCAGCCTTCTTCCAACTTCCGGTCTTTGACCCTTTTGTTGAAATGCCTTGCCATTCTCCTTTGGTAGGCTTGAGTTTGGTGGATCGCTTGCAATCTTTTCTCATCCATACCCAAGAGTTGGAGATGGTAATTTCTAGCCCAATCTGCTTCGCTGATCTGACTTTCTCGGATGATTCTTGCCGACTGAACTTCCAGCTCGATAGGTAGCACTACTTCCATGCCATATACCAAAGAATAAGGGGTTGCCCCAGTAGGTGTTCTGATTGACGTCCTGTATCCCTACAAGGCATATGGTAACTATTCGTGCCAAGCTTTATGATTATGAACTGTCTTTTGTAGAATCACTTTTATGGCCTTGTTTGCAGCTTCTACAGCCCCATTTGTCTGCGGCCGATGGGGTGAGGACCTATGATGCTGAATTTTCTTCTTCTTCAGGAAGTCAGTAAATTCCTTCTGAAAATGAGACCCGTTGTCTGTAATAATCTCAAATGGTGTCCCATACCGACAAAGGATGTTGGTACGGACGAAATGTGTGACCTTCTTGGCATTCAGTACTGAATATGAGGCTGCCTCAATCCACTTAGTGAAGTAATCAACAGCAACCAGAATGAACTGATGACCATTAGAGGCCTTCAGATGGATTTTCCTGATCACGTCTATGTCCCACGTTGCGAAAGGCCAAGGTGAAGTTATCAGATTAAGATTAACCGGAGGCTGCTTTTGTAACTTGGCAAAGATCTAACATTCGCGGCACTTCTTCACGTGCTTCACACAATCTGCGTTCATAGTTGACCAGTAATAACCCAAGTTCATAATTTTTTGGGCCAGGGCTATCCCGTGCATATGCGGGCCAGACTCCCCATTGTGCAAGGAATCCATAATGGTTCGAGCTTCTTCTTCATCGACGCATCTTAGATGCAATCCGTTCCAGCTTCTTTTGTACAGAATTCCCCCATTCAGGAAATATCCGGATGCTAACTGTCTCAAAGTCCATTGATCCGTCTTGGAAGATCCCTCCGGGTAGGCTTCATTCTGGAGATAACTCTGTATGTCCCAAAACCAAGGCCTGTCATCCACTAAATTCATAATGTAGGCCGGTTGTTTCTGTAACCGAACCGTCAACGGTCGAATGATCCGATCTGCTTCTATATTGACCATGGATGCTAATGTAGCCAAAGCATCGGCAAACTGATTCTTAGCTCACGGCAAGTAATGGAAAGATAGTTCTTCGAACTGTTGTGCTAATTCATCCAAGCGTTGCAGGTAAGGAACCAGACGCTCTTCTTTGATTTTCCATTTTCTCAAAGCTTGGGAGACTATTAAATTGGAATCTCCGAAGACTTTAAGGACTCTTATTTTCTTTTCTAGGGCTGCTTCTAACCCCTTGATGCAAGCTTCATACTCGGCTTC
>CAOGCB010014289.1:0-17070 GCA_948266635.1 Cnidoscolus chayamansa
AATACCGATTATAATGTCTTATTTGTTTATCTAATCATATTTTAATCAATTGATTAGATTAAAGGTCGATACGAGTGAAGGCAAGTTGGCCATGGTTTCAAAAAGTATTACCAATAACACAGTGCATATAAATTATGCGAACATCATTTGCATTCTTATTTTATAAAGCTTCCTATCAAAGTCCAAACCCCAAAGCCATAATCCAATCACACATCCTTAAAGCTTATCGCGGAACACAGCAACTTCCACCCAGCTTAGCATCAGCACTACTCCATTCCCATTAAAAACATAATAATAAAATCAACAAGTGACCCATGATAAGGCTGGTGCATCATTCATAAAATTAACTTTTTAATCATATTCTATTCTTTGAATTATGGTCTTCTTTTTGAGCTGGACCACATGGTTGCTTGCAGTAGGAGACAGTAAGGCTGGTTATTCTCTCCCAAACTTATATGGGACCTTCCAAAGTCTCAGAAGACCCATCATCACTTGGATTTTGCAATGAATTTAGGTAGTGTGCCATTGAAAGTAAGTTGCAGTAGCCAGAGGTAAAATGGGCAGCAGAAAGTAGTTGGTCTCATTCCCATTCTCAGTGGACACAGTTTCGGACCATACCCTTTGAGAAAAGCAACTTCCTTTTTAACCAATGGAGTGCATATATTGATTTCCCATTATGTGCCACAGCTCGAATTATCTTTTTCTCAATCAATAATATAAATGTAACCCTAAACCAGTATGTCATAGATATGAAGGTTAAGTGCATTCTGTGGATTTGCACAACATCACTTGCTTGTGTATATAATTGCACAAAGCTGAATATTTCTGCTACTAAATAAGATTGAATTATCAAAAACTTGAATATAATATAACATTTCCTAGAAATATGTATATGCAAATACTCATTCAAGGAGTAAAGCACGTTAAAATTTTCCATGCATTTTTCACTAACTTGAGCATGGAATTGCGAAAGAAGAAAGTGAAAAATATGACTATAGCATGCAAACGAAATCTTAATTAAAGAATTGAAGTACTTGTAGCCATACAGATGCATATTGAGCAAAGCGAGGTATGGTGGTTTGGTTAAGGCGAAGGAGCCATTTCAGGAATCATAGAACCTGAAATAAAAGGGGGCTTACAAGGAAGATAAGCATAAGACCACATTCTGGGGCAGAACTTGGGGTGTGCAAAGAAATGTGCACATTCCACTACCGATCTCTGGAAGGGAAGACCAGGAATACAATTGTTTCTAACATCAAGCACTTCTTTCTCTATTAAAATCATACACAATGGCCCAACCGTTGTAAAATAATTGTCAGACAAAGAAAAGTTTACCAAATTTTCCAGCTCGCAGACCAACTCCGGCACCATACCAAACAACAGATTACCAGCAAAATTCAGCTGTTCCACCTTCTCTAGACATGCAAGAGATAAGGGTAATGGACCAGTCAACAGATTGTTGCCGACGTCGAACACTACGGCCTCTTTTAAACTGCCTATCTCATATGGTAAACAACCGGTTAGTCGATTGTTCAGGAGTAGGACCTCAGTTAGAGAGGCAAAAGCTTTGAAAATGCTTCTTGGAAGTGGACCAATGAATTTGTTGTTGGCTAAGGTGAGAAAAAGAATATGGCTGCTTCCTAAATTGTCAGGCAAACTCATCATGAAATTGTTGTCATTGAGAAAGAGAGCATCGAGTGGTTGTGTAAATAATTGAGGAGGTACTGACCCAGAAAAGAAATTGAACCGAATGTCCAAGAACGTTAGTCCATTCATGCCAAGAACTGCCGAGGGAAATGAACCAGAGAATAGGTTGTTACTTATATCAAGCTCGTAGAGATAGGGAAGCTTAGCAATATTTGGTGAGATTGTACCAGCAAAGAAGTTGGAATTCGCATGAAACAGTGCAATATCAGGAAGCTGATCAAGGAATCCGTCGAGAGTAGGAGCAGCAAGTTGGAATCCGTTGAAGTCTATGGAGGCAACAGCTATTGCTGACTTGTTGTCCGGAGGGTTGTCGCAGAAGAAACCTTTGTAGCTGCATATATCTGAGCCTACCCATGTCTTAGTGATTCCAAGAGGATCTGAGGTGATTATAGACTTAAAATTTTGGAGGATAGGGTACACCAGAGCCAGCCTCTGATCAGCAAATACCAAGTCTTGTACTTTGAGAGGTAGAGATGGGGTTGGGCGTAGAGGAACTGCCAATTTTGGACACTGTAGCGAAATGGGTATTTTGCTATTCCTGTGATTTTCATTCTTGCAGCCTTTACTTGCACCTCTTCCTCTGCCAGCAATGACAAATTCTAGAGTTTCTCTGTTGGTGCGAATTGCTATGGCGTTGACAAGGAGAGAAACGAGGATTATGAAGAAGCATGAAAGTACCAATTCTGAGGACATATTGCTCATGGTTGTTTCTGAGCTGAAGTAAATGCTGGTTTTGTATCTGCTTAAGAGCAGGAGACACCAACATTTATGTTGGAATGAATCGTCTCTAATTGTTCTTCACCAACTTCACTTAAATTCTTTTTGTTGTATTTAGCACAAAAATAATTATATTATTTCCAAGTAAATGAAAGACAGCAAACCTGGTTTTTGCATTTACAGAATTTTATTTACTAGTGATGAACCAGGTTTAAACAAAATTCAAAGGATATTATTTTCTAAAATATTTAATTAAGGTTGGCATTCTAAAATATTACTTTCATCCCCATAATATTTCATTTTCAGGCCATGCTTTTTGCTAGTGGATTCCAATTTCCATTTCCTCTTGGCGGCAATATTTAAAAAAAAAGGGTTGTGGTCTCTATCCTTTGTTTTATTACGATTTGATAAACATTTAAAATTATGCAATACTCTTTTATTCGTTTGATGTAATATACACAAATTATTTTTAGGTTAACTGGTGCCTAAGGTAATAAATATGAAAAGTGGTGAGATCGCCAGGAAGAGCCCATTGCAAAGATCTTTGAAGCCCCGATTGCTGAAGTCGCAATATGCTCTTAACAAAAAGGCCTTGCACGCTCATTCAAACGCACTGAATATGGAAAGAAATTGAAAAACGAAATCATTTTAATTCGAGAGAAAGAGGAGAACTTTAATCGTAACACCCACCGACCACTTTTGACTTTGCCCACAAAAACTCATTAAAGTCGTATACACATTTCCCTCAAATCTCAACCATTCAATGTCTTCTCTCTTATCTTCACATTATCTTCTATTAGAAAAATACTAATTTAAATATAAGAATGAATGCACCCATCAACCTTATTCCTTTTTCTTTCGAGCTAACGCTTCATCGATATTCTCTATTTACCATATATTTACTTTGCCTAGAACTCGTGGAAGCAGAACTAAAAAAAAATGAAACCCATTTCAACTGCAAGATCTAATACCATCAACCATTTATTTTTATACATAAAAATGCACCCCTCTTTTGTAATTATAGAAGGTGAATGGATGGATGGCATCTCGTTCCTCTCTGGAACCCCATTCTTTGCAACTAAAAGAGGAGTGTGTTGGTGACTACTATTAGGCAAGGGAGGGAGCCGATGAACTGGTGTCGGTTGGTAAACTCTAAAGGCAGAAACTTGCTTTGTTGGGTGAGAACTAATAGGTCGAACAGAAGGCCCTAGATCTTGAGCTTGCTGGTTTTGTTGTGTTTGTGATGGCTGCTGCTGTTGCTCTTGATTAGCAGAAGCGGGAGAAACAGGGGCTCTCCTAAAGCGAGCATGGCCAGTTCTCATAGTGCGACCCAGCAAAGAAATAACCTTCTTAAAGCTTTGACAGCCGCATCAGTCACAGCCATAGTATCATCTGTCCCGGGAGGATTATGAGCTGCTGAAGAGGAGAAGTCAGGGTAGTATTGTCGGTGCTGCAGCTGATTTTGTTGGAGTAACTTGATGACCTCCTCAACGTTCTGGATCCCAGCAGTGGCGCTTCTCTCACAGCATGCTCTTGCATTTTAGGTGCAAAACTATCGCCGGAAAAGCCCATCATCAATTCCACAGCCATCTATTTAATGAAATTCATTAAATTATTTATTGCTAATTTTATATTGATAATTTTAAAAAATTATTTTAATGGGAAATTGCAGATTTCTCAATATAATATTATAATTTTATTTTATATTATCGATATTAAATTAATAATAAATTTTAGTAAAATATAATGTCTAATAATGATATAGCACCATTTTCTATTTTGTAATGTTAGACCATATAGTAAAAGGGTAGTACAAAGTGTAAACATGTGACATCAAAGTCGATACTCCACTTAATCTAAAATAGCAAGTTACTAATCTGAGTAGCTAACCCATAGATGAAGAAATCGATAAGATGAACGGCTGATTAGCGATTACTTGTTTTCACTATCAATCGGGGAGTGGGCTCCAGCCAGTCACCGCCTCCCTACAAAATGCTAATCGGACCCACAGTATCAAGTGGGCGTATTAAAGAGAACCCCTACAAGAACATGAATCACTTTCAAGAGGAAAAGAATCTGCCCACTTGAACGGAGTCTGACATATATGTATCAGAGGGCGGAACACAGTTCCATGTGCAATTGTGTTTCAGAGTTAAAAGATACACTATGGATTCCAAAAGGGCTCGTTTTGCTAGTTGCTACATATATGCAACTGTTTCTGTATGTTCAATGATCCTTGCTAATGGGCTGTGGGACCAGTTGCCCTCCAAAGTTCACATGGTCATCTGTCTTACCCATACTAATTTTGAGAAGAGATTCAGTTGAGCAGTGAGAGTATCAGAGCTTCAGCTAAAACAATATAAAAGGATCAACTTGCATCTTCTTATGGACCCATTTGCATCTAGATGGAATCTTTGCCTTTCATTCATGTGGGTTGATAAGACAACAAAAGATAAAAATACATTTTTTGATCTTTATATGAATTCTTGATTATATTACGCCACATGAGAGATCCCATTTCCTCCTATAATTCAATGCCCAGGGAAGAGTGCTTACAATTCTAACTATAAAGAAGTAAATTTAGAGTTGGGTTGTCCCTTACGATTGCAAGAAAAGTCAATAATATCATATATTTGTTGGATGTATCTGCTTGCTTTACTGTCGTGAAAGAAAGTACCATCAAACATGTTTTCAAAAGTTATGCCGCCTACTTCTGTTTGCATGTGTAATAATGATGCCAACTTAACATATATAAAAAAAGTTCATTGAAATTGCACTGCAGAAAGCCATATATTATTTCAATCTTCCTAAACATACAATTCCACCAACAATCAAGGCCGTCCTGTAAATACGCTATCTTCTTCAAGAAACACAAAATAATTATTATGAAGGTTAAAATACAAGATTCTCGAGAAAGCAAAAACCCGTAATTGTTTAAAGGGTATTTTTTGTATTATTATTTTCAGTCTTATATACACACTCATGTGTATTTTAAATATATATATTTTATGACATTGAATGAAGGATGGAAATGGACAATTGAAAGCATTTTAAGAAAGTACGCCGAATGTGCAAATATTTATGATAATATCTTAATCAAATGAGGTTCACTCTTTTGTCCCTTGTTTCATAATGGTGTTAGATATTCAAATTTACAAGGAATGCTCCATATTGTTTTTGTATGGCCCATAGCCTTTCATGCATCTCACTCAGTATCTCTGTCTTTTTCCTACTTAATTCATTCATTTTTGGAATAAATTATTATTTAAAATATCTCCAAAAAAACATTTATTTTTTTTTAGTATAAAAAAACTAAATTATTTACTAATAAGAAAATCAACAAGATAGGAATATCTATCAATAATTGAGTAAGTGCCCATAACTCCATTAAATTCGACAAAAAATAAAAATAAAAAAAAAAATCTCAAAGGTAAAGGAAAAGGGCTAAAAGGTCTTTTACCAATACTACAATTTCGATGTGATTTGGGAGTTCACGCACTGAAAACGAAACGTGGCCTTACTCAGACAAGAAAGATCATGAAATACTACCAATTAAACCTCTGTTTTGCTATCATCATATCAACCATGATTAAAAGAAAAAAAAAAAAAAGAAGAAGAAGGAAATTCAACTATTAACAGCTACTGTCTAATTGTGTGCATTTCACACGTTATTATATTCAATATGTAATCACTGCTTCTTCCACTTCTAAATTTACTAATCACCATTGCTAGTGTTTGGTGAAAACCAAAAAAAAAAATATCCTGAAGAAAAAAAAAAAAAAAAGAAGTCAGCAGTTAGGTAAAAGTTATCGAGTGGCCGAAATTATTGATGCAAAACGCATAAAAATTTTACAAGAAAATGCTAATAGTCTAAGTTCGTGTTGGGTCCCACTAATTGATGAAAAAAAATTAAATAAAAAGGCGTCTAGCCTTCACGGCACCTAAGGTGACGTGGTCTTTTCCAATTCCGCAGACCTTTTTTTACCGCATTTTGCAGGTAAATGCAAAAGCTTTTATTTTAACCACTGTATGAAACTTTTACCCAGAATGTACGCGCGTGTACATCACCTTCCATTGCCACTGTTCCTAGTTTCAGGGGAACGCCTTTCCTTCACAGCCAATCAACTCATATCCACATGTTCTCCCCTGTCAGTTTTTTTTTTTTTTTTTTTTTTTTTTTTTTTTTTATATATATATATATACGAAAAATAAATAAATAAAAGTATGTTGAATTAAATATCCAATCCTTCCTCATCTACTCTTTATAAAGCGCACTACCACTCTGCCATTTTCACAAGCCCCATCCATTGCAAAACCCATCTCTCTCGTAAGCAGAAAAAAAGATGGGCCTCTTTAGATCTCCGGCAGCCATGTTCCTTCTACTGTTTTTCTGTTTCACCTTCTCCTCAGCCTCTCACATGTCCATCATATCTTACGATCAAACTCATGCTACCAAATCCAGCTGGAGGACCGATGACGATGTTATGGCTATATACCAAGAGTGGCTGGTCAAGCACGGCAAGGTCTACAACGCTTTGGGAGAGAGGGAGAGGAAGTTTGAGGTTTTTAAAGACAATTTAAGATTCATCGACGAACATAACTCGGAGAATCTGACCTACAAGCTCGGCTTAAACCAGTTCGCTGATCTTACCAACGAGGAGTACCAGTCCATGTACCTGGGTGCCCGGGGTGGTATTAAAAGGAACAGATTGCGTAAAACCAGTGATCGTTACGCTCCACGTGTTGGAGAGTCTTTGCCGGAATCAGTTGACTGGAGGAAAGAAGGTGCCGTCGTGGAGGTCAAAGACCAAGGAAGTTGCGGTAAGTCTTTACCTCTCGTCATATAGCTTAATCTCTTCCAAATGATAATTATCGATGCGAATTTGTCTTTGATCTGGTAGTTGATGGATAATTTCTTATAGCAAATATCAAGTTCTAACAAGATCAAACTCAAAATTTGGGGGAAATGAAATTTTGATTCGAGACCGAAATGCTTAATAATTATTATTATTATTTTTTTAACTCGAATAAATAGTGAATATAATATTTATTTTACAGATAATATTTTTAATTGCTTGAAAGCGAATTTGCTCCAAAAATAAATAAATGAATTTGGGCATCAAATACTACGTTTTGCCCATTTTAACCCCACACTTAAACGCAGCTGCCTTCCCACGCGCGGGTGCGCACATGTTAAGTAGAAAATATAAAGAAGTTAAGAAGATAATCTTGTGTGGGTGTTGAAAAAAATATGTTTCTACCTTTATGAGCGGTGGAAAAATAAATTATAAATGACAAACAATATAATAAATAGAGGATTTTAATTATTTAAAAAAAAGTTCATATTGTTATTATTTTTATGTAATTTACATATAATATGGTATATAATTTTTGAAGTCTCTTTAATTTCGTGTAATAAAAAGAAGTGATAAATGAAAATAAAAGTCACAACGGAGTGCTGATGGAATCCAGTTCTGACATCTTAATACCGTAAAAGCATCCGTTGTACTTTGAATTTAGTAATAAAAAATTGTTCACCATAATTGGAGTGATTAGAGTGTCATCAACATTTCTCTATTGCATTTTGGTTCGTTCATTTAATTATTTCTCTATTGCATTTTGTCTCGTTCATTTAATTTAATAATAAATTGACATATTTTGTCAAATTGAAACGTAGTAATTGGCTTAAATTTAAGATTTTTTTAATTTAATGCAAGAGAAATTGACATTTATTTGTCTAATAATCTAAATTTTCTAATTACAATGGACATAAATTTAATCATTTGAACTGTAATTTTAATTACTAGTTCTTACCTACAAGACCAGTCTTTTGTACTCCGGGAATGATCATGCGCAATGAAACTTTAACAATTGCTAATATTGAATTTGATGTAAAGGGAGCTGCTGGGCTTTCTCAACGATTGCTGCTGTGGAGGGGATCAACAAGATCGTTACTGGTGATCTCATCTCTCTATCGGAGCAGGAATTGGTGGATTGTGATACCACTTATAATGAAGGATGTAACGGAGGTCTCATGGACTATGCCTTTGAGTTCATCATCAACAATGGGGGAATTGACACTGAAGAGGATTATCCTTACCTTGCTCGTGATGGCAGATGCGACACATACAGGGTTGGTCTTTACTGAAAATGCATAATCAACTAGTAATAGAGATCATTATTTGAAAGAAAAAAAAAAACGTCTTCTTACCCTTCATTTCTTTTGCGTCGTGCAGAAAAACGCCAAGGTTGTTACTATTGATGATTATGAAGACGTTCCTGTGAATAGTGAGACAGCATTGCAAAAGGCAGTGGCAAATCAGCCAGTGAGTATTGCAATTGAGGCAGGTGGCAGGGATTTCCAGTTTTACTCATCGGTAATAATTTTCTTTCCTTTGCCCTATCATGGATGGTTTACATGTTGCACACGAGTAAATAAATAAAATAACCGGATTTAACCGTCTTGATTTTTTGAGTATTTGTATATGTATTTCACCAAGGTATATTTTTCATTTTCCTTCATTTTTCAGGGCATTTTTTCTGGAAGATGTGGGACGGCGTTGGACCATGGCGTTGCTGCAGTTGGGTATGGCACAGAAAATGGTAAAGATTATTGGATTGTCAGGAACTCGTGGGGGAAAAGCTGGGGAGAAAATGGCTATCTCAGGATGGCGAGAAATATTAATAGCCCAACAGGGATATGTGGAATAGCGATGGAAGCTTCTTACCCTATAAAGAAAGGCCAAAATCCGCCCAACCCAGGCCCATCTCCTCCATCTCCAATAAAGCCTCCAACCGTCTGCGACAATTACTACAGCTGCCCCGAGAGCAATACTTGTTGCTGCCTCTTCGAGTATGCCAAGTTCTGCTTTGAATGGGGATGCTGCCCACTTGAGGGTGCTACCTGCTGTGAAGACGGTTATAGTTGCTGCCCACATGATTATCCCATCTGCAACGTTAACCAGGGAACCTGCTTAATGGTAAGAGCATCTCAACTGTTCTATGTTAATATATAGATATTATTTATTAAAGAACATTGAAATAACTGTAGTGGCTCAACATTATTCTCTCTTTAAGTGAGAACCTTGAAATAATTTTTGTGTCTCCTCTGCCTGTTTTGCTAATTTGAATTCCTCCAACAGAGCAAGGACAACCCATTAGCAGTGAAGGCAATGGTGCGCATTCCTGCCAAGCCTCACTGGGCTTTTGGAGGTGGAGGCAAGAAGAGCAGTGCTTAGGCAAAAGTTAGGTCTTTGAGGCAGTGGTTGATAGAATGAGGAAGGGATAGAAGAATCATATGCGTTGTTGATGCTTTCCTTCTTGGTTTCTATAAAGCTGCAAAAGTTTATTCAACCATCAAGATCGTTATTAGGAAGAAGGTTTATTAAAAGATTATCCAGTTGCTGACGTACATAGCTTCCTATTTATCATGTTGCAATTGATGAACAGATATATTTATCAGCTTGCTACATCCACTGTAAATGTTGTCATCATTATCAAATATGGATTTCATGATTTGGTTTGTCATTCAATTGGTGTACTCGCGTTCTTAAACCATCAATGACTTTTATCATTACATCTACATCTTTCACCTTTGATGATATTTAACCACCTAATATATTTCATTTCCATCCCTGATAAATTCCATTTTTCAGGCCAATTTTCTTTCTTTCTTTCTTCCGTAGATGAATGCATCTTTTGAAAACTAATTGTTTATGCTTGATTTCAATATAGCTTCCAGTGCAGGTTGATTTGATGATTTTTCAGGGGAAAAGAGAAATCTCAGGATATAAAAGTTGTAATCATAACCTTAAGTAATATTAATGGTTTCAAAGATATTAATCCAGTTACATAGTTTAAATCAATATTCAGTTAATTGACAGACCACCTCAATGTTCAGTGCTTAGGAGCTCTCAGGTTCGAAGAAATGAACTGCTAAGTAAATGACAGGGTTCTGTGCATTTTTGGTAACAATAATGGTGCAAGCAAGCTCAAATGAGATGCTGCCTGAACAATATTTCTGTAGAAGTGTCCACTAACTGCAAAAAAAAAAAAAATGAAGTGTACAATGAAACTCAAGTAGAGAAAATTCTCTTAGATTTTCATGGTGCTAAAGGAAACAAAAGACACGGTACCCACAAATAAGTAATATTCAAATCCTTGAAACAAAATTGACAATGAAGAAGGTAATCAACTGAAAATTTCAAGGATTTAGTGGATCTTCAAATAACCCAGAGAGACTTCTGAGCTTTGACTTGGAAATAGGATTATCAATTCTGCCGTAAATAGTGCTTTTGTCACAGCCTCTATGTACAACACAATATATCATATCTTTCAACAAATACAGTAGTCTACAAAGCATCTGGAAAAACTCAAGATGGAGATACAGAATTCATAAAATCAGAACACCACAAGCAGCACAAGTCTGATCATATCAGGAGCAGACAGAGCAGGATAAGGTCAATAAATGGGGGCACACCACTCCATCTGGGCATTCAATTCAAATTGATGAAGATAAACATATGGGAATGGGATGCTCTTTGCCCAGCAACTTTGAACTTAATGTCTCTGTAATTATGGATATATTGACTTGCAATCTCAACTATATATAAAAACAGCTTGTTGTTGCTCATTCTAGGATGTTGAATCTAACTTGATATCAATTGATAGGCATGTCATATGATCCTATCATAATTATTGATTAGCTCAATACAAAAAATAGAATTTTTTTTAATTTAAAAAAAAAAGAAAAAAGAAAAGGTAATTGTGTTGAGTAAATTTTACTAATAATAATAATAAGGTTTAAAATGGATATAGACAGTAAAATATAAATTTAAAAGGAATCCGAATGGGTCGGATCGGATACCCAGGCCTGCAAATGGTGTCGTATTTCGGGAAATTAAATTTAGATCTCCAGGGAGACGGCGAAGTCGACAACAGCTGAGCTTGAACAAGTAAGAGAACAATGGATTTTTTGGGGATTGACTTCAGCTGCGTACTCGGATCTCTTCGCCACGGTGACTTCCCTGATAAGGACTGTTTACTTCCTCTCATCTCCAAACTCCTTGGCTATTGTATCGTCGCCGCCTCCACCACCGTCAAAGTTCCTCAGGTTAAATAATTCACTTCTACCTACTTTTATGTTACTTCATAATTGAGTCTCGAATTTTGGCGCAATTCTTAACAATTTGATCTTTTTTTCCTTTTAGATAATGAAAATTTTGAGGCATAGAAGTGTCAGAGGGCTTAGTGTAGTCGCCTTTGAGCTAGAAACCATAGGTTATACTATAGCTCTCGCATATTGTCTCCACAAAGGCCTTCCCTTTTCGGCTTATGGGGAATTGGCGTTCCTTTTGATTCAAGGTTCGTTTGGTTCATTTTCATTTTTCTTTCAATTCTCATTTCTGCTGTTGATATAAGGAAATAGATTTAAGAGAATGTCATTGTTTTTGGTGGAAATGGAAATAGAATTAAGCAATTAGTTCAGTTCTCAAATCACTTGATGTGTATTCTATTTATTTGATCAGTGGTTCCAACGAGGTTGGTTTGGTTGTATTGAGGTTTGTTTTGATAATCATAACTAGAATTTCATGCATTAAGCTTTTCGTATGTTCTCCTTGCTCGAGGATGATTGGGCCACTTTGATCACATTAAATTGGATGTTGAAAGTTATAATAGACATCTCAAAACGACTAATACACTTCATCTTTGCTCATCTTACAGCTATAGTTTTAGTTGCTATTATCTACTACTTCTCACAACCTGTGCCTGTTGTGACATGGATAAGGCCATTACTGTATCCTGAATGCACTTTCTTTTGGGAGTACTTACTATAACCTACAAGTATTACAAATTTTTCCTGACACGAGTGTTTCAGATATTGTGCTGTAGCACCAACTATTTTAGCAGGTCAAATTGATCCTGTCCTGTTTGAAGCTCTCTATGTAAGTAGTCATTTTAGTATCCATTCTACATGTAGCAGTTTTTTGGAATTTAAATAGTTATCCTAACTTTCTTGTTTTCCTTCTTTTGGATGATTTGTAGTCTTTTAGCTTTAGAGTGTTTTTTAAAGTACATGTGAATGTTATCTAACATCACAACACTTTATTTACAGGCATCCCAGCATGCAATCTTTCTCTTTGCTAGGATTCCACAGATGTGGAAAAATTTTTCTGTAAGTTCGAGCTTTGGGTTCACATTTTGCTGTTAAATTTAGTTACTTTGAATGAGCTCTCCTTGAAATTGTTTACTGCATATCTTGTTATCAGTACTGTAATGACTAGAGAATTAATCTAAATTACTTTCAGCAGAAGGCTTTCTGTTTTTAAATATAATGTTTTACTATATCCATATGAATGTTTATGAATTATAATTTCCAAAATTTTTATGTTTATTTTGAAAATTTTTTAGATTAGTCGTAGTTCTTTCAATGCTTGTATTGTCATTTAGGCTTTTTCTCTCTTGGGGAAAAAATTGCTTGTATTTTATTTGGTGACGATATAGAATGACTTAGTGTAGAGGGCATGTCATCTTAGACTTTGAATGTTTTGCAAGCACAAGTAATTTATTATGAGTAGCTAATTAGCTATCATTGCTTTAAATAAAGGCTTTTGCATCATTACTCAGGGTTTTTTTGCCGTTCTATTACTGTGGTACCCATTATTTGAAGGTAAGAAAATTTGTTGCTGTGATAGCCATTACACCCCGTTAATTAAAAGTTTTGGCCACTATTTACCATTAAGTAATAGTAACAGTACCAATAATAGTTATTACCTCTTAGTTTTTTCTTAAATCAGATGGGAGAAGCAATTCCTCATTCTTGGTATCATGTCTGGGGAGTTTTAAGCTGTTGTATCTCACTCTCTCAAATTTCCATCAAAAGCTTTCTATCCCTTTACAAAATTATTTTCTCTCTTGAGAATATCTTTCTAGTTCTACACATCTTTATCTTGCAAAATTTGAGAGTGTTTTTTTGGCTTTTTGCTATTTGTTAAAGAAAATGATATTTGATGCTAGGCCCTTTTTTTTGTTAAATTTTTAGTATCAAGCAATGCTCTTTCCTATCAACATAGATATTTTAACTTTAAATTGATTGCTACTAATGATGTCTAAAAATGCTGTGTTTGATGTCTTTATTTGATATATTTATGTTTATTATTTTGTTGTGTTTCTTAATTTTATTCATATTTTTAGATCTGTTCCTTTCATGAACTTTTCAAAAAAAAAAAAATACACAGCAATAGACAGTTATCATTATGCTATGGCCGCTATAAGCCTTTTCCTATTATCTGCAACTGCAACTGTGAACATGGGCTTGACCATGATTTATGTTCATGGTTGCTGTTGATAGGTAAAATGTATAGTGATTTTCACAAATGGCACAAAATTAGATATGAAATATAACGATGGGTTGACTGGGTTGTTAAATCATTGGCATATTGTGTTGTTAGATGGATTTTTGTGTTGTTAGATGGATTTGTCCTCTTATTCTTGAGAAGAATTAAACATGTTAGGTGAGCAGAATAGAGTAATTTTAGCCCTTATCAAGTTTTTTGCTTTCCCGATTGCTTAAAATATCTTAATGGATTTTTATGATTTAACAGATTAAAAATTGCTTTTTTTTTTTGCAGAATAAAAGCACTGGGGAGCTCAGCTTCTTAACCTGTTTTATGAATTTTGCTGGTTCTATGGGTGAGTTGTGTGGTCAATTGAACTAGTTTGGTGTGCATGTAGAAGCATAAATATATAATGTTATGTTATTTATATCTTTTGGGAAGTCCAGATTCTTAACATGTCGTATAAATGTTTCTTGTTCTATGGTTGAGTTGTATGGTAAATTGAACTGGTCTTACTATGGCTATGCATATGGTGGCATGATTTTTTTTTTTTCTGTTTTTGCAGTGAGAGTTTTTACTAGTGTGCAAGAAAATGCGCCAAGTAGTGGTATCCTTCACTACTGTCTTTATCTTTCCTGTCTCTTTTTTTTTTTTTTTTTTTTTTTTTTAAGTATTTCTGCTATGTTAATGCTGAAGTGCATGCCGACTTTGGGAAATCACCGTTGCTGGCTATATCATTGATACATGACAAGTAGCCTCAGTGTCCTTCCTCTTGTAAGCAATATACAAGTTAGTTTTAACTGCGCTATCTAAACCGTGCATGGCATCAAGTGTTGGCTGTATGCTTCTGAGCCTTACAAGATTATTATTTGTTTTGCTTTCCTTAATTCTTCTTTAGTCGTTTTGGGCTCCACCATTGGTGTCATCACCAATGGTACCATTCTCAGTCAGATTCTTTTATACCAAAAGCAGGAAGCGAAAAAAGAGAAGAAAGATAAGTGAAAGGAGACCGGGTCATAGCTAGCTTTACTTCAATAAGAAGTTCAAGAATGGCTACAAGTTGGCTAGCATTCCAAGGCCTTGCATGTTTCGGAATTTAAAGTTGAATATCATCTTTCCATGAGATAGGGTTACAAAAATGGCGAATTAAGTGTTGTGTGGGGGTGGCAGCATGATCTTGTCATTATTAATGTATGAAGGGTACTCTCTTGTAGTTTCTCTATGATATATTTCATTTCATCAAGTTTGCATCCCCTAAATGTGCTTGCTGTACTGGTCACTATTGTATCCTGAGATACCAGTATGTGATATCATTATCAATTTTTCTATTTGGAAAATTTTACTTTTTTTTTTAAATTTTAGAGTGCCAACATTTAGATTTCTTCTGTTTTTTTAAAGAGTGTATTTTACTCTGATTTATTAAAAGTACGATATTTTAGCACGTAAAATACAATATTTCTACTGCATTTTTGAAAATGGAACGGAATGTAGGTTTTAGAAATGTGTGTTTAAATTTGTGATATTTTAATATTTAAATAACTTTATATTATAAGTATTAAGCCCAAAGGAAAAGAAGGTAAGAAGATGGGCACTGAAGTTAGGATAGGTACTAACACAAATACGTTATAGTTAAAAGGCTTATCAGAATTGTTTTAGTTGGTTTTCTTTTCTTTTCTTTTTTTTTTTTCTTTTTTTTTAATTGAAACGTTAAATTTGATTAATTCAAACGAGTTGATTATTACATGTATATATATTTATTACACCGTATGTGCACAAATTAGGGTTTGTTTGCAGTCCAATCCTGGTACAGCATCTAGTGTGTCTGGGCGACTTAACCTAATTTATATCTCCCTTTTTTCCTTTCCTTTCAGGGCTTTTACATCTCTCTCTGAAATTTCCATCCCTGCATGCTCTTTGTGATAACCACATCTTTTCAAGTTCTTTATTGCAAAATGGCCCCCTCATTCAAATTAATTAATTAATTTTCGTTAGTTTAATAGCATTATGGTCATTTCAGTTTGAATGATCAAAATAACTCCTTTCTCTAACTTTAAATGAGATGGTTGTTTTACATTGAAATTTGAGAAATGTAAAATCGAGGGATCTTGTGATTTTTTTTTTTCTATAAACTTCAAAATACAAGATATAATTTATGTTATTCATTTTTACTTCTAATAAAAGAAATACACCATTGACAGAATTAAACTCTCCTACTCGATCTCGAGATCCAGCCAAGGGGCAAGGACTAGTGGGGGCGGGTGGCAGCTCATTTTCCTCCCTTACTTTTGGTCTTTTGCATGTTATAAATAAATTTCTCACTTTAGATCTATGAATTCTTTTCCCTTCTTTACACCTCCTTTAGTGAGATGCTTCTTTCTTTTGTTTTTTCAGTATGACCTACTATTTGGATGAAAGATATGATTGATTTGATGTCCCTCAACTTTATCTTACGAAGAGTTAATATATATCCAAGAGAGAAGAATATCTTTGTTTCAACATCTTTACCATGCCTGAACTTAGCATTTTATTGCGGGATTGCTAAATTAAGTTTGATTTGTTTTTATTCACGTGCTTTCCGCTTTTAATTGACTGGAGTTTTATTTTTTTATTTTTTATTTTTTAAAAAAAGAAGAAAACGTCCACACATAACATTTCAAATAGTAATAATAATGAGAAGAAAGTATTCCCATTATACCAACCACACCCGTTTATTCATCACATCATCTACGAACTGATGTAGTCCACGTCTCCATAGATACACGAGTGCCTACCATTTTCAAACACTGCTGACCAGCAATCTTTACACCAATTACCAAGAAGAAAGCAACACTGCTTTCGTATACAACAAATGAGGTCCTTTCGAATATTAGGCTCCTAAAAATCAGCTTTTCAAGTTCAAAATCTCCAACGCAACGTTGGCCGCTTCATACGGAAAGCTAAACCGAGGGTAAAAGCCATTATTCAATGAACCTTCATACACACGTTGTGGTTCCTCAGAACAAGTTTTCAGTGTCGAAACCAACCTAAATTATATGTAGAGCCTCCTAACAACACCATATGCTCCAAACCTGCAAAAAACAAAGAAACTATAGGATCAACCCTTAACTAGGCCATCAATCCTTCACTGATAATGCATGAAGCACACCAACTGATAGATTATCAGAGAGCAACTACGTAAGCTACTGCAAGTGACATTTTAGTTTGGAGTATCGGATTCATCAAATAATTTATTTTTAAAAAATATACACGTATATGTGTATGTAAAATGCCACTGGAAAAAATTAAGATGGTAACATGTAAAAAGGGTCAG
>CAOGCB010014378.1:0-11081 GCA_948266635.1 Cnidoscolus chayamansa
GACTACCTTCATAAAAAGCCAACGAGGAGATTCTGGCATGCAGAGCATAAGACAGAACTGAACCACAGCTGGCAAAGCTGCAACTCCAAGCATCCACCGCCATGTTCCAGGGACCTGTAAAAGCGACAACATCATTAGAAAAAAAAATAAAATAAAGCTGTGAGTTTTGCATTTGTCAACTAGGTAACCAATCAAGAATCTGATACAGGATGGAAACATGAAACAATAGAGACAATTATACTCCGTCAGGAGTTTCAAACCAATAACATCGGTTTGGAACGATGAACAAGAAAAATAAAGAAAAATGGTGAGAAGCTGAATTCTTTAAAACAAATAACTGATAACTTCGAAATTGATTAATTGTAAAACAACGCAAAGTACATATATATATAGTAGTAAAAATCATAAAGCAAAAACGATTCTAATGAATTTAGAAATCCTAAACAAAAAATCCCAATTGAATTATAAATTCTAAAGCGACAATCCTAATTGAATTATAATTCCTAAATGATAGAATTTCCAAGTCTTCTTCAAATTGTAAGGCCAACTGATCCATTTGTTCCGCATCATTCCCTTCCACTTGTAAATAACTCGTCCTCGAGTTATCAGCAGGATAATAAGGAAACAAGTCTGCCACGTTAAACATTTTGGACATCTAATCTGCTGAACAATCTGAAAAGGATGTTACATACAGAAGGAAGGAAAGAGGAAATTAGGTTGTAGTTATTTAAAATTGTTTTAATTATGCATTTTGTCAAATTCCAGTACTACATTCTGTTTGTAGATTCCATAGTACATTCTAGAGGTGGCATATTCCTGCTGAAAAGTTACAGCTTAGCAAGGAATGCTGCTATGTAACAGAATTGGCAGTAATGATTGAGGCATGCAGAAATTACACAATCCTTACTCTCCCTCTCATTCTCTCTTCTCTCCTTCTCACCCTTCTCTCGGTTGCTATCTCTTCTTCTACCTTCTGTTCTAATTCTTTTCTCACCAAATCCACCCTAACTCTATCCCCTATTCCCGGAATCGGTCCTATAACACTTGTTAGGAGAATATATCCTAACAAAGGACCAATCTTTTTTTGGTCAAGCTTCCGCTGTCTGCCTCCATGCTCCTTGCGTAAATAAATCATAACTTGATCAGCAACATTGAAAGACTTAAAATGCCTATGCTTATCAGCTGCAGTCTTTTGACAGGCCATGTAAACGAACAATCTCCTGAAAAAATAACTTGGCAACATGAGATGCATCATTAGTTTTCTTGCAAGGAATGAAATGCGCTATTTTGCAGAAAACTATAGATCCTGATAATTGATCCAGCATGTCCTCTAAGTGAGGAATAGGAAAACGATACTAAATAGTAATTTTGTTGATGGCTCTGCTATCCACGCACATACTCCAAGTCCAATCTCTCTTTGGAACAATAATGCAGGAACTCCACAAGGGCTTATGCTTTCTCGAATGTGCCCTTTCTCCAACAACTCTTCAACTTGTTTTTGAAAATTTTCACTTTCCTTTATACTCATCTTATAATGAGGTAGATTTGGCAACTTGGATCCCGGAATGAAATCAATTTGATGTTGTATATCCCGCAAAGGTGGCAAGTGTGCTGGTTCTTCCACTACCATTGGAAATTCCTCCAACAGTTCTTTAACGGGAGGTGGAATAGGTATCGCTTCCTTCTCTTCAGTTTTCTTTCTAACCACTAAAGCCAATGCACCCCCAGACTCCTCAACTTTACTTGACACTTTCTGGACTTTAGTAGAGACAGCAACAATAGGTTTCCCTTCCACTTTAGAAGGTTTCGTAGATAGATCCAAAAGGCAAAAATCGTTGCTCAATCATCAGTCTCATCAGCACCCAATCTTGCAGGGGACCAAGCTCCTACAATAGCGCTCTTTCAGAACCGAATTACCCCATGCTGCAGCACCATCCTTCAATTTGTAGGCGACGATTGCAACTCTACGCTCTTCATACACGTTCATGATTTCGAAGAACCGATCCACCTTTGCTAACCAATCAAGAACAGATTCTACATCCAACGAACTATAGAAATTTTGAAGATCTACCTTTATTCTGTAGCCCCTGTTGAATTCCTCGCAACCTCTATAGTAGTTTCGATTTTGCTGGGGAACTACGGCTTCAAGAGCTGCTAGTGGTGGAATCACCGCCGCTGGTTGGTTGTTACCCCGAATGGCCAGAGTTAGTTGCGCGATTTGCTCTGTTAGATTTGCCAAGGTTGCCTCCACCGCAGTAAATCGAGTTTCGTGATTGTCGGCCATGAATGACCTTGCTCTGATACCAACTGACGCAGAATAGAAACGTGAAACAATAGAGACGATTATACTCCTTCAGGAATTTCAAACCAATAACGTCGGTTTGGAATGATGAACAAGAAAAAGGGCGAAAGGCCGAATTCTTTAAAAGAAATAACTGACAACTTCGAAATTGATTTTTTGTAAAACAACAAAAAGTACATATATATATAGTAGTAGAAATCATAAAGCAAAAATAATTCTAATGAATTTAGAAATCTTAAAGCAAAAATCCTAATTGAATTATAAATCCTAAAGCAACAATCCTAATTGAATCATAAATCCTAAAGCAACAATCCTAATTGAATTATAATTCCTAAATGACGGAATTTTCAAGTCTTCTTCAAAATCCAAGACCAACTGATCCATCTGTTCCGCATCAGAATCAAAATCTTCATTTTATGGATTGGGAATCAAATTGGATCATAAGATTCAATAGAAATTATGGCAATTAATTAAAACCAGTATATGTTCTAGACATAAGAAAATAATATCAGAATGACATTCTAATAAATATTGATACAAAGCAAATTGAAAGAAACATAGTAAGACAATTTGAAAGTTCTCTGTTTGTTCTTAATATTTTTCATCCATATTTATAGGAGAAATGTTCCTCTTATAGTCGCGAGAGAGCATTCTGGAATTAAGCAAGAATCACGGGATTTCCTCATGTGCAGGTGTGAACTGCTGTGGTGAGCTGTGCAGGGAAGAAGATTCTGTGCAATGGTCGTTGCTTTTGGGGAAGACAAGCCAAAACGCATCGTTTGTTCTGGAAGAGGGTCTCTGTTGCGCACCATTTCACTAAGAGTTACGCTTTTCTTAAACGCACCATTTTGGTTCATATCAATACCCCTCCCTTATTTTCTCCTTGTCCTCGAGGAGAGAATTCTGTGAAACCTCTTTTGTACTTCGTCCGCGTACTCCCATGTTGCCTCATCTAAAGATGAGCTGGACCATTGTACCAGCCATTTCGTCATGGCAATGTTTCTTCTTCTAACCATTTTTCTTTCCATAACTGCTACTGGATACTGTGTCAGAGTGTCTTCCAGGGGAGTTAAAGTCATTGAAGCTGGCAACTCCCTTGCGGCTATCTTAAGCAAAGAAACGTGAAAGACATCGTGTATCTTGGCTTCAGGGGGAAGTTCCAGTCTATAAGCAACTTTTCCTATCTTGTCAATGATGGGGAAGGGACCGTAGTACCTCGGACTGAGCTTGTGGTGGCCGGCATGTAAAGAATTTTGAACATAGGGTTGCAATTTCAGGTGAACAAATTACCTAATCTCAAATTCCCTTTCACTCCTGTTTCTGTTCGCTAATTGCTTCATTCTCACTGCTGATTTTCTCAATTGATTTTTAATTACTGATATCGCTTCTTCTCTATTTCACATGTACAAATCAACTGAGTCTGAGGAGTCTCGCGGTATATAGGGAATGTGGAAGGGAGGCGTGACTCCATACAGAGCTTTGAAGGGGGTCATCTTGATTGTAGAGTGATAGGACGAGTTATACTAGAACTCAACTTGGGGCAACCACTGAGCCCCGATACTTGGTATGGAACCGCACATGCACTTTAGGTAAGTCTCCAAACCCCTATTTACAATTTTACTTTGTCCGTCTATTTGGGGGTGGTAGGCAGTGGACATGTTAAATTCCACCCCTTATAACTTGAAAAATTTTTGCCAGAATTGACTGGTGAAAACTACATCCCTATCACTTACAAATTACAATAGTCTCTGGCAAACCATGTAGCTTGTATACATTGCCTATAAACGCCTAAGCTACTGTTTTTGTTGAGTAGGAGGTGGGACAGACTCACAAAATGAGCATATTTGGTGAGTCTGTCCACTACAACCAAAATAACAGTCTTACCTTGTGACTTGGGGAGTGCCTCTATGAAGTCCATGGTAATGTCTGTAAAAATACCTGTAGGCGTAGGAAGAGGCTGTAGCTTTCCAGCTAGAGCTACAGTTTCATATTTGTTTTGTTGGCATACTGTGCAGTTCCTCACATACTGCCTAATATCCCTCCATAACCTCCAGTACACAATTCCTGCTATCCTTTTGTTGGTCACAGTGACCCTTAAATGACCTCCTAATGCAGAGTCATGGTAGATCTACATTAATCTCTCCTTGAGGGGTTTAAAGTCCCCAATCACTAGCTTCCCCTTCCTCCTGAGTTGCTCCTCCTTCCAACTGTACTTAGGGTGAGATTGAGGGTCCTCTTGTAGCTCAGCAATGATTTTGGCAAGCTTGCCATCTTCCTTCCTTATCTGCTTGATAGCTGCAAATAGTTGTTCAGGAATTAGGTGAGCTAAATGAGTGAGGGCAGTGGAGTGCAAACTTGAAAGGGATCTGCAGCAGTGTTTTTAGACCCCTTTTTGTACTAGACTTCAAAATCAAATGATTGAAGTTTGGTGAGCCATGTCTGCTGTCTCTGTTGTGTTAGAAATCTAAGGCTTTTGTGATATGTTTTAATGATAAAAGGTCTAGTCACAAAGTAGTGTTCCCATTATTTTACAGCAAATAAAATAGCCAACAGCTCTTTATCATATATAGACAGAGTCAGGTTCTTAGGAGACAAAGCTTTGCTGATGTAGGCAATAGGGTGCCCTTCTTGCATTAGGACAGCTCCTATCCCTTCCTTCTATGATGAATGTTTTAGAGATGTCTGGTAAGGTTAGAATAGGGGCCTGAGTCATGGTTGTCTTAAGGTTCTCGAAGGCCAGTTGTGCCTCTTGATTCCATCCAAAACACCCTTTTTTGAGCAGAGAAGTTAAGGGTTTAGCTAGCTGGCTATAAGACTTCATAAACCTCCTATAATACCCTGTGAGACCCAAGAATCCTCTTAGCTGTCTGATGTTCTGAGGTATTGGCCATTCCTCCATGACTTGTATCTTTTTAGGATCTGTTTGAACTCTATTTTCAGTTATAATGTGCCCCAGGTACTCTACAGATAGAGTGCCAAACATGCATTTGTGGGGGTTGGCATATAGTTGATTCCTTATCATGACCTGTAATACTTCCTCCAAGTGTTTTGCATGCTCTGAAATGGACTTGCTATATATGAGAATATCATCAAAAAAAACACTAGCACATTCTTCCTCAAAAATGTTTTGAACACACTATTCATAAGATCTTGGAAAGTAGAGGAGCATTAGTGAGACCAAAGGGCATCACTAAGAATTCAGTGTCCCTCGTGAGTTTTAAAGGCAATCTTATGTATATCTTCAATGTGCATTCTGACTTTGCCAATATCCAGACCTCAAGTCTAGTTTAGAGAAGATCCAATTCTTCTATAAGTTCTTCCATCAAAGGAATTGGAAATTTATCCTTAATAGTGATCTTGTTAAGCCCTCTATAATCAATACACAGCCTCCATTTCTTATCTTCTTTTCTCACTAATACCACAGGACTAGCATATGGGCTAGTGCTAGGTTGAATAATTTTATTCTCTAGCATTTCCTTCACCATATTCTCTATAACAGTTCTTTGTTCTGGGGCATACTTGTATGGCCTGGAATTTGGGAGTGTGGATCCTTCCTTGATAGGGATCCTATGATCCAACTGCTTGCATGGTGGCAATCCTTCAGGCTCTTGAAACACATCCTGAAACTTAGGTAGTAATTTTAACAATTCAGGGCATTTTGTCTTGAATTCTTCCCCCTAAAGTAGCTGTATTTTGAACCTGGTCGGACTATAATCAAATATCCCCTCCTTCTTGAGGTGTATAGACTTGAGTTGTTGGATTGAAGTGACTGTTGAATCTCCCCTTAGTGGTAGTTTATGTTCTCAGTCTGGAAGGTCATTGTTAAGTCTTCAAAATTCCAGATAATATTTCCTAATATATTGAGCCACTGAATTCCCAAGATTAAGTCAAAACTGCCAAGAGGTACAAGGTAGACATCTACCTGTTGTTGAATTTCCAACTGGAACCCATGGCACATAGAGTCACACTTAAGCTCCTGCCCATTAGCTATCTCTACCCAAAGGCCAATAACAGTCTTCACCTTGCAGTTGAGTTTCTTAGCTACCTGATCATTGATGAAATTATGTGTACTCCCAGTGTCTATCAAGACATGTAATCTAGTCTTGTTACAAACCCCTTTGATTATCATAGTTTGATTGCCTCCTGCTCTCCACAATTTCTTCCACCATGTTCTCTAGCTCTTCTTCATCTATAATGTCTTTGATTTGTGAGACATATAACTGCCTTTTCTTGCATCTGTGCCCAAGCACATATTTTCATCACACTAGAAATACAAGTTCTTAACTCTCTTTTCATCCATCTCCTTACTAGTTAGGAAGGGTCTAGAGGGTCTTCCAAGAGTGGTGGGCTGTCTGTTGGTAGAGCTGTTGGAAGAAGAGGGTGAGTTGGATTTAGGGGAGTTGGCAGATTTGTATGAATTGTTGCTGGTGGTGAAAGTGGTTTCTGATAGGAGAAACTGAAGGTAGGGGTGGGTTTTGAGGGTTTAGGTTTTTGTTGAATGTCTGCTACTGCCATTTCTTGGAGTCTGGTTAGGGAGTAGGCTTCTAATAGGTTCTTTGGCTTGAACATCCTTACTGTCATTTGTGAGTCATCGTTGAGGCCCGAGAGAAAAAAAAAAAAACTAAAAGCTTATTCTTCAGTAATCCCAACTTTAGGATGTAGCTCATCAAAGGCATTGAGGTAGTCAAGGAGTGAGCCTCTCTGTCTGAGGTTTCTCAGCTCAGCTATGGTGTCCTCGAAGGCAAGACTTTCAAATCTGGATCCCATTGCTCTCACATATTCTTCCCAGTCTTCATAAGCTACTGTTCCTCTTAATTTGATATATCCTGGTGCCATTGAAGAGCTCTGCCCTCTAGATGTAGGGATGCCACCCTCACTCTGCTCTTAGAAGCTATCCTCCGTACTTCAAAAAAGTATTATGAACTTAATAACCAACCATCCAGGCCTTCCCCTTCAAATCTAGGGAATTCCAATCTGGTGGCACTTCCCCAAGGGTTTTCGTCACTTTTGTACTCTCTGGAAATGCTGCCAGCCTCACTACTTTCCTCTCCTACCTTTTCTTTGCCCTTACTATTATTGCTTAGTTAGTTTCTCATTTCTGTTAGTAATTCTTGCATATGAGCCTCCATTTTTAAATCTTCTCTTTTTTCAAATTTGACAACCATAGCGGCCATCTCCCTCTTCCACTCCTGTGATCGTGTTAATTCTGCCATTGTTGCCAGGATAATTGCTCTTATACCAGTTTGATACGAAGCAAATTGAAAGAAACACAGTAAGACAATTTCTTGGTTCTTAATATTTTTCAACCATATTTACAGAAGAAATGCTCCTCTTATAGTCGAAAAGTGCATTCTGGAATTCAGTGAGAATCACAGGATTTCCTCATGTACAGGTGTGAGCTGGTCTAGTGAGCTGTGCAGGGAAGAAGATTTTGTGCAACGATCGTTGCTTCTGGGGAAGACGAGCCAAAACGCATTGTTTGTTCTGGAAGAGTGTCTCTGCCGCGCACCGTTTCACTAAGAGGTACGCTTTTCTTAAACGCACCGTTTTGGTTCGTATCAAATATATAATTATCATTTAGATAATTAGAAGTATGTTTTCTAATAGAACAATATATTCTTTATTTTATATAGTTTTATGTTATTAATGATATAACTCTTGAATTGTAAACAATGACTATCATTAAGCATATCCCTTCTTAAATTTGATCAAATAATTAAATGGTAAGAAATGAGCGGGATAGACTAAAAGTTTAACAGTACATCTCATAATTTGATAACTATAATTAGAAAAGTAAATTAACAAAAAAAAAAGAAAGAAAGAGAAATAATGTCAGGTATGGTCTGTTTGGTGCTTTAGTGACAGAAATAGAGTAGAGATAAAAGAGAAATAGAGACAGGTTTAGAGAGAATGAGAAGAGAGTGAGAATGAGGGAAAGAGAGGATTTGGAGAAGAGAGGAAGTAGCAATTGGCAAAATAATTCTGATTGCCTTCTATTGTTATTTCTCATGCATTTTGTAATGTTTGTGAGCTGGAGTTGGTTACAACCAACCCTTTCTCTTTCTGCCAGCACATGTAACAAACTTTCTACTTTCACATGCATGCTATTTCTATTTCACTATTTCTAATTTCTCTTATATGTGACAATACCCTCTCCATGAGAGTCTTATTGACCCCAAGAAGACTGAAATTCGGGAAATTGACTGCAAATAAAGCTGTAATCTTCCCAAGTTGCCTCTTCTCTTGGTAGATGAGTCCATTTGATGAGCCCTTGGAGTATTCTTTTGCCCTCGGTGAGAATTCTTCGAGTCTTGAGGACTTCTTCAGGGGCTATCAACACAGTATCTTTCTGGATTGGGGGTAATTGCTATATTGCCACCTTCTGCTCTCCTATTTTCTTTTTCAACAAGGAGACATGAAAAACAGGATGTATTTGAGCTTCATTTGGCAACTGAAGCTTATATGCAACCTTTCCCACCTTCTCCATTACCTGATAGGGGCCATAGTACCTGGCTGCTAGTTTAAAGTCTTTCCTTAGTGCCACTGAGTGTTGACGGTATGGCTGTAATTTCAAATAAACTCAGTCACCAACCTGGAATTCTCTTTCTGTTCTCTTCTTGTCAGCCATTTGTTTCATTCTGTTTTGAGAATGTAGCAAGTTGGTTTTGATAATTTGAGTCACCCGCTGTCTCTTCCATAAGAAATCTCTCACTGCATCCACCTTGCAGTCTTCATCTGGTACCAGAATGAAGGCAGGAGGATGGTAGCCGTACAAAGCTTGGAATGGAGACATCTTCAGGTTGGTATGGTGGGTGGTATTATACCACCATTCTGCCAGGGGTAACCATTTGGCCCATGAGTGAGGCTTTTGGAAAGAAAAACACCTCAAGTACCCCTCTAAGCATTGATTCACCCTCTCCGTCTGTCCATCTGGTTGAGGATGATAAGAGGAGCTGTGTGCCCATGTTACGCCTAAGAGTTTGAACAATTCTCTCAAAAATAGGCTGGTAAACACCTTGTCTCTGTCGAAGACTACTGCTGTAGGCATGCCATGCAGCTTGATGATGTTGTCTAAGAAAACCTTAGCAATAGAGAGAGCTATAAACGGATGGTGAAGAGGAATGAAGTGAGCATATTTAGTGAATCTACATACCACCACTAAAATCGTGTCCTTCCCCTTAGATTTAGGCAGTTTTTCAATGAAATCCATGGATAATTGTTGCCAAGCATTAGTGGGAACAGGGAGAGGTTGCAGGAGCCCTGGAGAAGGGCAGTGTTCTGTCTTGCATTTGGCACATGTGTCACACTCCCTAACCCATTGAATTACGTCTTTGAGAATGCCATACCAGAAAAAATGCCTGTGGAGCCTTTGGTAGGTGGCATTAATGCCAGAGTGCCCTCCAAGCTAGGAATTATGGTAAATGTTAAGAAGTTGTAGTCTCAGGGGTCCTGTATTCCCAACATAGAGTCTGTCACTGTGATAAAGCATGCCTTGTTTATAAGAATAGTCAGGGTGACTATTAGGATCAATAGAGAGTTGAGAGATGAAGGATTGAGCTTTAGTGTCCTCTTGGTAACTGTCCATTAGTTGCTGCATCCAGACAGGTTGCACCGTAGCTTGAATAGTCAGGAAAGAAGCATATTTCATGTCTGGAATTCTAGATAGGGCATCTGCCACTTTGTTTTCCACTCCCTTCTTGTATAAAATCTTGTAATTTAGTCCTAGCAGCTTGGAAACTCCCTTAACTTGAATATTAGTATACAATCGTTGCTTTAAGAGGTGTTTGATACTCTCATGATCAGTCTTGATGTAGAATTCCCCTTGCTCCAAATAATGTCTCCATTTAGAGATTGCAAAAGTAATGGCTAGAAGTTCCCTCTCATACACTAATAGCTCCCTTGTTCTAGGACCAAAAGCCTTTGAAATGTAGGCGATTGGATGTCCCCATTGTTGCAGGACTGCCCCCATTCCCTTGCCACTTGCATCGGTCTCGACAATAAATGGTTGAGAGAAATCTGGTAGTGATAAAACTGGTGCTTGAGACATAGATGTTCTGAGTTGCAGAAATGCTCTTTCAGCTTCTGGATTCTAGATGAACCCAACCTTCTTCAATAGCTCAGTGAGGGGCTTACTAATTATGCCATAATTTTTTACGAACATTCTGTAATACCCAGTCAGTCCCAGAAAGCTTCTCAAATCCTTCACATTCTTGGGTTGAGGCCATGAGATCATGGCTTCAATTTTAGAGGGGTCTGTTGACACCTTCCCTGCAGAAATAATATGCCCCAAATACTCAATTTGAGGCTGTCCAAAAGAACATTTACTGAGCTTTGCAAAAAGTTTGTTCTCTTGCAAGATTGAGAAGACTAACTCAAGGTGAGTGAAGTGATCTTTCCAAGTAGAACTGTAAACTAGGATGTCATCGAAGAACACCAATACAAACCTCCTCAAATATGCTTGAAAGAGGTGATTTATGAGGGCTTGGAAAGTAGCTGGGGCATTAGTGAGTCCGAACGGCATAACCATGAATTCATAGTGTCCATGGTGTATTTTGAAAGCCGTTTTAGGGATATCTGTTGGAGTCATTATGATCTGGTGGTAGCCAGCCCGGAGATCAATCTTAGAAAATACTCTAGCTGCATGTAATTCATCAAGTAAGTCATCAATGATGGGTATGGGAAATTTATCCTTGACAGTGAGGTTGTTGAGCCGTTTATAGTCCACACAGAACCGCCAAGACCCGTCTTTCTTCTTAACCAGAAGTACTGGAGACGCGTA
>CAOGCB010014472.1:0-10546 GCA_948266635.1 Cnidoscolus chayamansa
TTTTTTTTTTTTTTTTTTTTTTTTTTTTTTTTTTTTTTTATGTTTTTATTTTCTTGTAGCCTAGCCTAAGGATGAGAGTTTACAAGGTTGCTTGGGTTGAGTTTTCTGTGAATGGTTGCTTTTGGTTTTTGCAGGTAGAGGTCTTCTTATAACTATGCTTCTCTCAGTCTAAATCAGACGAAATGAGATTGGTGGTAGCATCATTTTGATCTACTACCTCTCTTGACCCAAACACAGGTTGCTTGTTGCAGTTGAGGATGATTCTCTTCTACATCTTCCATCTGTCTCCCCAGTCTACAATTTAGATTTAGTGTTGCATGTGGTTTTCCTTGCCTCGGGCTCTGGTCCTTCAATTTACAAGAATCCGTGTTACAAGTTGTTTCTCTGTCCTCTGGTCTTCAGTGCGTACCATAGCCATCATCAACTGATTGTTGCAAGAGAAAATCTTTTACTGGCCTAAGTGTCTGCAATTTTCGATGGCTAGATTCTTCTGAAAATAGGGAACATTGCCACTTGGCACTTATACCGGGACTGCTCTTCAGAGTGAAGATGGATTCTAAGCTACAGATTCCAGTGGATGCTATTATGTTATTAGGCCTTAGAGGCCTTGAGCGTTTTCAGAATTCTAGTATTGTAGACCCTGAGGCTTTTACTTGGGTGGCCTTTGGAGAGATGTTTGAACTTAATTAAATCCATTAAAAAAAGAAGAAAGCTAAGACCTTGACATATACACACACACACACACACACACACATATATATATATATATATATATATATATATAGAGAGAGAGAGAGAGAGAGAGAGAGAGACTAAGGGGGTGGTTGAAAATGCCTGCAGATTCCCACCAGTGCGTACATAGGCGAAGCTGAAGCACTGCTAAAGATTGAAGGAAATACAAGATTGGAATAAATACCTGAGGGCTCTGCATGTATAATCTACAATGCATTGTTTAATGATAGAAAAGTATCACTGTAACAATTACAATGGCATTATTTGGCCTATAAAAACCTTTGCTAAGAACAAAATTGAATACACAAAATGACACAAACTGGAAATTCAGCGATTAAAATACCCTCTCATTTATTTGCTTCAATGAAGTCTCTGTACTCTTTCTTCATTTTGACTCCTGGTACAGTTCTGCAAGAGCAGCATAGAACATTTTAAAGCAGCCAGAATCCATAAACCATGTAAATGCTAGAGAAATCTACATTAACAAATGGAAGGAAGAAATGAAGAGGCTACAGATAATGAAAGAGACATGCAAATAACACAATCTAGCCAACCTGAGCATCTCCTTGTTCTTGAAGAACTGCACACATGGTGTGCCCATAATTCCAGCTGCTTCTGCTATTTCTTGATCTTCCTCAATGTCAATTTCAACAAAATGCATGTTTTGATCAAATTCATCGATCACCTGCCATTAGCCATCACAAAGGTCATGACCATAACAATATCGACTCTTACTTGAATGTCAATCAACATAAAATAAGAGCAAACAAATGTCATGCACATTGAAAACCTTACAGCACATTCCCTTGGCTGTCCTTCTAAAAGTCTCGGCAAGTGATACAATAAGATTCCATATTGATTAGCATCACAACGATATGAATTTTTTACATTCTAAAATGGTTTCAGCATTTATATTGCCATCTAGCACTTGCAGGTTTATCATCATTACAACTTACAAGACAAAATTTTAATTGAACAATATAACATGTTCCAATTTCTAGCAATATTTCACCACCCAAATAACTACATGTAATAAAATTTAGACAAAATGGCAAAATAATCAAGGTCATGTTAAGAATATCATATTAGCAAGGCCAAAACATGCTAGCATTGAGATCTAGATACTTCCTAACAAGTTGAAAATAGCATACCTTGCTAAGAATTGGCTTTAATGTTCTACATGGACCACAAGTTGGTGACGTATATAATACACAAATGAGCCGTGGACTTTCATGGTACAACTTTCGTAGAGCATACTGCAGAAGAAAAACAAGGACGGCAAAAGCAAACAAATAAGCTTCAAACTAAGAATAATTAAGAATCAAAATACATGAAAACTTGATGAGATATTGAATAAGGAAGACTATGACAAAGTGCTTAGAACTTATGTCATACAATCATATTACTCATCAAATACGAAGAAAAAGATCAAAATTCAAATCTTATCTTAAGGTAGCAAAATATGCACCTGGCCTTTGTGCTTTGTTACTGTAATGTCAAAGCCCTCATGAACGTCTCTGTCAGTTGGTTCCTTCTTAACCTCTTCTGTTGGAGGCTGTCATACAGAACCATGAACATGTTAAGTTAGCTAGGACTTTGGGAATCAACAGGCTATAAAAAATAACTCCACATTTTACATTTCAAAATACCAAATTATGATCATGAGGACCATATCTCAAGCAAGGGCGGACGCAGAGTGGGGCCAGCCTTGGCACGTGCCCCACTGGCGACCGTAAAAAGCTTGAAGTAGTATCGGTGGTGCCTGTGAGTTTATTTTGATTTTTTTAATTCAAGGCCAAAACGACGTCGTTTTTGCCCCTTTTTTTTTTAATTTTAAACTAAAATGGCATCGTTTTGGTTCATTAAAAAAAAAATACAATAAAAACAGAATTTGTGAAGTCAGGAAAGCACACGGCAAACAAAAACTCATAAGTTTTAAGTTTGTATTCGATGAAATATGAAGTGATGACAATGCGGTGGTGCCCCACCAAAGTTGCGGTCCTGCGTCCACCACTGATCTCAAGACAACTTTGATACCTTTCAAATCACATGCTAGGTTTTTAACTTTCATGTATTGATTCCAATATCAAAGGAACAAGTTTTAACCACACACAACAGCTCAAATCCTTGTCTTGTGTATATATCCTGACATATTAGTTTTATTACACCCAAATGTGATGAATTTTTCAACTTTCATGTATTAACTAGACAAACAGCGTTAGCCCAAAATTTAAACTCGAATTATTGCTTTATAAAGGCATTATAAAGGGGTACCTTCAGTTTGACAAATAATAACCTGGAAGAGGAATTTGTTCACATTGTATACTTGAACAATATCCAAGCAGCTTTATTTAGCAGCTATAGACATTTATACATGCAGAAAACGGAGAAAATACATCTGATGGAACATATGCATATAAATAATCGTAACGTAATGCGATTAATAGTCATGCAAATATAAACAAATATACAACCGACCACAGTTTCTTATCTGGCTCCTTTAGATTTCAGTTCTTAAAGTATTTACTACAAAACAAGGTTTACTTTCTAGTCTTATTTTTCAGTCCTCTTACTGGTTTAGGAAAACATCTCTCTTCCTATTTTTCCTTTGGCACCCAAATTTAAAGGCTAAGGAGTAGTTTTAGGGGTTCAACGTTTTAAGGTTTAGGATTACTTTTTGCCGCATTTGCAATGCTTATCTGCTTTCAGTAAATAAAAATTCCAGTATAAGTTTCTTAGATTTAATTATCTGTATTCATTTGTTTATTTGTATCCATATCATGAGATGTGAGAAAATTTTGTGTTGACCATCACCTAACACCTTCCTCTGTTATCTGAAATTGACACTGGGCATGTATCTAAGGTTAGTTACATTCATACCTAAGTGAAGCTGAGTTGTCCTTGGTTGGATTCTCCCGTAGGATTAAGGCATAGTTGGTTGGATTCTCTTGGTCTATGATTATGAGATGCAATTCTCCTAGATCTTATCGATAGCACAGAACATTCAGTTGATGCCTATGAAAATCTGAGCAGGAAGCTAATAATCTTTTTTTTTTCTTTCTATTTCAGTTACTTTTTCCCAGCAACAGATCCAAATTTTGGCAAATATGGGAGAGGTTGAGATCACTCTCAAATCCTCTCTCTCTCTCTCTCAATTAGAGAGCAATGACAAGATCAGTTTTGATTAAAGATGGAAGAAGAGAGCTTCACATTATTTCAGTTTTCTTGGGCATTGATTTAGACCTTTTGAAGATAATTAATTATAATTTATAAGTTATGGGGTTGCTTTGTTCTACCACGATACAAGAGCACGTTGAAGCTCTACTTTAGACCAGTAGCCCGCAATCGTAGGTTTCCAGCTGATAGATCCCCAGTTCTTTAATTAAAGTGATAAATTAAAACATACAACAAAAGATAGGCAATATATTAACAAGTACTGTATAAATTAAAACATACCTCTTGTAAATCTTCCCAACCAGTTGGCTTAATCTCAGAAAGTGGAACAGTCGAAGATGATGGAGGCGAGTAATAAACCCAGTAATCGTATTTACCAGAAGGTTGTCCTAGTAAATCTTTTACAGGTTCGTCTAGCAATTTATCATACGGAATATTTTTTTTCTTTGCTGCTTCGATTAGATCAAGTTTTAACTGATGAATTTGTTGGGTTATTTCATCAATAGAAGCTCCGATATTAGCAAATATTTCGTTTGAGATTTGTTTTGTTGCTTCAGCAAGATGAGAATGGAGAAGTTGATCTTTCATAAAACAAACTCGTTATGATTTAAAGGAGATTCTAGAAAGAGTAAAAAATTATGTTTGGCTAATTAATAATCAATTTGTGAGTACTTTGTTTGTATTGTTACTGTTTCTTAAATTTTGCGCTAGCTTCCCCTATTGGTATCAGAGCCGAGTTGAAAGTATTTTGTCTTAAGATCTAGTGAAACTCAAAGTCACGTATCCACTTGAGGTTGTTGAATCAAATAGAGTTTAGGCCTATTCAGGAGTAAATCGTTGATTGTGATCTAGATAAATGGATAAAATATTTGAAAGTCTATCTGGTCTCTCTAGGAGTTTTAGTTCAAGGTCAAGCAACAGTAATCATGGTGATAAGAAAAAATCAAAAAATAAATAAATCTTGTTGATATATGATATAGATAGTACTTTAAACAATTGGAAGTTACCTTCGATCTCTGCGAATTTTATATATAAGTCTAATTCTAGTTTTGTGCTAAAATCAGACTATGTTGTTAAAACTGTTGAATCAAACACCGAGAGGATAGCTTGCCATCTAGCAAAGATCTGCTTTGAAGCTATACTGAGATGTTGATCTTTCATAAAACAAACTTTTATTGATACTGAAAATAGTACACTCTGATTACAAAGGAAAGCTCGAAAGGAAATTTGCACACTTAATTCTTACATGCATAACACTTCTAAGCTTGTTCTATTTATAGACAGATAGTGGACTTTTAAGGTCGTCATTGTTTACGTTTAAAGCCTTCATAATTGCTGGTGGCAGACAATACTTTAATAGGACACCATTTTAGGGCCTAGTGGTTAGGGAATCTTATCTTTACAGCTCATACGGGTCTTGGCTGTCTTCTAAAATCATGTCTTCGTTATGATCTTCTGAGTCATCTTGTCCTCTGTCGAATCTGCTTTTTCCTCTAGTGGATGAGCATTCAGCCTTTTCTTTTCCTTTACTCGTAGTGGGTTCTGAGCTGTCTTCTAATGCTTTAAAGAGTTGTATTTTCAGTTCTTCACGTGGTACTGCTTGCAAAATATCCTTGAATAATTCTGCCAAGTCTGGAGTTGTAGCAATTGGAGAAGTATTTGGCTTTTTAGACAGACAAATTAGTCCTTTCTGGTGGTATACAGATTGATTATTGAAAAATTCAACTTTATCCCACCATTTTATCATAATTCTGCGATTAACCACGGAATTTTATCCGTTGAAAACTCATTAAATTTTTTCTGCTTTTTAGCAGTAATCATATAGTCCCATCTTACCATCCAGGGTATTCGATACAGGATGGTAAATATCATTCGTGGATCCTTTAAGGATCTGTTTAGATCAACAAATTGTTCATCATTCGTGGATCCTTTAAGGATCTGTTTAGATCAGCAAATTGTTCATAAACAATTCTAATGGAGTTTGGTAGAATAATGGGATATAATCCCCAATTAAAAAGTTTGGCTAATTAATAATCAATTTGTGAGTACTTTGTTTGTATTGTTACTGTTTCTTAAATTTTGCACTAGCTTCCCCTATTTGATACTGGATCATAACTAGTATCTTCATATTGTAGATTAATAGGTGAAGGCCTAGGATAATAAGGCTTAACCGAGGTTTGAGATTTAGGATATGTTATCCTGTTTACCTCATTAGAATATTCTGCTTTAAGCATAAATTCTCAAAGAAGTATTTCTTTTGCACTTTTACAATCAATTCGAATCAAAAAAATTTTATTAATTAAATCCAATTGGAACTTTTGAACACATAGTACAATAGACAATATTTCTTTTTTTATCGTTGAGTAATTAACCCTTGGTCCAGTCCAGACACCACTAGTGAATCTTACTAGTGTTTCTTTTTCTTGAATCCTTTGCTTTAGGATTCCTCCATAGCCTTTGTCGGATGCATCTGTCTCGACAATCTTTAAGGCTTCTGGATAAGCAATAGCTAAGCATGGAAGAGTTTTAACTCTTTCTTTAATTCTTTTGACTGCTAACGTATGCTCTTTTGACCACTCAGGAGGATTTTTCTTAAGCCGCTGAAATAAAGGCTTCGCATCCTGAGCTAGATTTTTATAGAAGTCTGCGACATAATTAAGACTTCCCAAAACTCTTTGCAATTGTGTTTTTTCTTTAATTTCATTAGGAAATTTATTAGCGAACTCAATTGCTCTATCAATTGGGATTATTGTTCCTTTTTCAATGTTATGTCCCAAAAATCTAATTTTCGTCTGAAAGAGTTTAATCTTTCTTGCTGAGACTGCTAAGCCATTTTGCTTAATGACTTTAGAAAACACATTTAAGTGTTTAAAGTGTTGGTCAATAGTTTTTGGAGAAGACTAAGACATCATCAATGTACACAATGGTAAATGCTGAATAAGCATTAAAGATATCATTCATAATTTTTTGAAATTCTGATGGAGCATTTTTAAGCCCAAAAGGCATGACGTTCCATTCATAGGGTCCAAATGGAACAGTAAAGGCCGTTTTGTATTTATCCTCTTCAACTATTTGAACTTGCCAATAGCCCGACTTCATATCAAACTTAGAAAAGATTTGGGCCTCAAAGAGCCTGTTTAACATATCTCTTTTGTTTGGTAACGAATATCTGATCCATCTTAATGCCTTGTTTAAAGGCTTATAGTTTATCACAAGTCTTGGCACTCCTCATTCAAGTTCTGTTGCGTTTTCTACATAAAACGCTGGACAGCTCCATTGGCTTTGACTTTTTCGAATAAGCCCCTTTTTCTCAAGCTCTGTGATTTCTTTTTTACAGAGTTCTAAATGTCTTGGCTCCATTGCTATGGGCCTTGCTTTTGTGGGTATCATTGTTTCAGAGAAATTGGGCTCATATGGTAATTTAACCATATGCCTCTTTCTATCCCAAAAAGCATCTGGGCTTTTGGCACAAATGCTATTAAGCATTTCCATTTCAATTGTTTTAATTCTCTGTTTTACTTTAGGATCTTGCAGCCTTTCTTCTATCTGCTTAATGGTTACTTTCTGTTTTAAGGAGTTAATAAACTTATTTTTATTCTTGATATGGCTTTTAAGCACATCTATTTCTTTTATTTTTGGCTGAGATATAAAGTGAAAGGTGATTAACCTTCCTTCAATCTCAGTACTTATTCCGGTTTCCGATACTTCCTTAATCGGATATAACATGTGTAAGAAGGGGTTTCCTAATATAACAGGATGAGATAATCCTCTTACCATTAGGAAGGGAATTTCAAAACAAATTCCATTGTTGCAGATAGCAGTATCATTAAGTTTATACTTAACCTTCATTTTGCTACCATCTGCTGTATTTAGTTCCTCCATTGTCTTTGAGAAGTATTTTGATGGAACTAACCCTTCATTTATGCAGTTTAAAACCACGCCTGAGTCTATTAAGGCGATTGTATCAAATACGTATTCTTTATGGACAACTACTGTTACTTTAGTATGCCATTTGTGTGTAATTACTTTATCTACTAGACTGACATATTGAAGATTATTAATGTCTGTATCTTCAATTTCTTCCTCAAACCGTTCAAGGTCAAAATCTTTTTTATCTTCATGTTGTAGCTCTAAAACTGCTACCCTTTCTTTTCTACTTTGTAGTTCGGATTTAACCGAATTCAATTCTGTTTTTAAATCTCCTAGAGTTGGTTCTCTAGCCTTTTTTGAAATTTTTACTCTTTCTAGAATCTCCTTTAAATCATAAGGAGTGTGTTGTCTTTCTTGCAATTTTCTTTCTAGAGGGGTTCTTGATGAAGACACCTCTGACTTATCCCTATATATTTTAATATAGGTTTCTAATCTCTCTTTTTCTTTTTGGATCTTCAATGTTATCAATTAGATCCAAAATTAAATCTTCTTCTTTTGTGAGGACTAGCAAACCATTTAAGGCGCATAATGATTTATAATAATCACACTGTCCGTCACAATCAGATTTTTCTTCAGGCTCTGTTTCGTTATCTGTTTCAGTTTCTTCAGAGGTATAATCTAGCACATTAAGTTCTAGATCTTCTTTCTCTGAATCCGTTTCATTTAAGAATATTTTTTTAAGGAGTCTTTAAGATCCTCTTCTACAGATAAAGCCTGAATCTGCTATTTAACTCTATACTTATTAGCGTAATGTCCTACTTTACCACATTTGTAGCAAACAACAGTTTTTTCTGATTTTCCCTTTTTAGGGTTTTTTCCTTTTCTTTCAAGTTTTCTCCTTTTAGATAAATTATGTTTTTCCTTTTTTGGAAAACTTTTAGGTTTCGAATATTTCCTACTACTCCTCTCCCCCCTATATTTCCTATTAGGAGGAAATTTAAGAGGTTGGAAGCCAATTTGTTCACAAAAGTCTCCAAGTATATATTTTCCCATTTTTCGTTCTTAGTCATCTGCCTATGAATTTTTAATTCATTGCATAAGGCAACTCCTGCGGAAACTACTTCGGAGGCTAACTCACCGTATGTATAGAAGTGGTAAGGTATTGTACCATCATGTTTTGCCCTAATTTGATTTCTGACTCGTTCTGCGAATAAGGATGGAAGTCCTGCTAAGAATTTTTCTTTCCAGAAATCACATTGATTATCTTCTCTTGTAAAGATGAGGGCAAAGAAGGTATCTCTATACCACTTAAAGTGGGACAAATCTAGACACTTTAAGTTGACCAGTTGTTCTTGTGATCTGTCCATGTACATACTGGCTGATCCTGTAAAGTGTATACCTATTGTGTATAATAACGTATTTACACAATCTTGGATTGTACTAGCACCTTCTACTTTGACTGCGTTCAATATCTGTAATTTTCCCTCAGTTGATATTGAAAATTCCCACCAACCTTTAAGCTGGCCAGTAAAGCTTGAGATTAAGGCTTTTGCAACAGACTGATCATCATTCCCTTTTACTCTAGAGGCAGTTGCATACATTGTCATGTACTGAAGAACATTCTTAATCTGATAATCAGATAGTCCATCTATATTCCATTCTACAATTGAAGTTCCATCATATGATAACGGATCATAACTAGTATCTTCATATTGTAGATTAACAGGTGAAGGCCTAGGATAATAAGGCTTAACCGGGGTTTGAGATTTAGGATATGTTATCCTGTTTATCTCATTAGAATCTTCTGCTTTAAGCATAGATTCTAATTGTTCAATTTGTTCTTTTTCGTCGTTTGAGGATTCTGATGATTCTGATTCCATAGTTGATGGAACTATAGATTTTTTCTTAGGATCATTTCCTAATCCCAATTCTGCTAACCTTTTAGTTAATTCTTCAAATATTTCTGAATGATCTTCCTTGCCTAACTTAAGGCTTAATTTATCCGAATCCATTGGTTTAAATAGAACTTTCTTTTCTATTTTTGAATTTTCTCCCTTTTCCATTTTAGGAAAATACGGTTCAGAAGCTTTAAGCTTTGACACTTGGCTTTCTACTCTGTTTAATTGTTGACCAATAGTATGGAGGCTTAGATTTGTAAAATTTTGTTGTTGAGCTAAAGGTCCTGACTCAGTAATAAAAGGAGAGCATTCCACATATGATGTATCCGTTTTATAAGATATATCAGTAAGTGGAGGATGCACTGATTTTATTACTTTTCCTTTTTTGGTCACATAATTTTTGTAAGTTGATTCTGGGTTGGCCAAAAATTTTGAATCTTCAAAATTAGGAAATTTTATTCCTTTCACAGTAAGCCAATTTTCTATGAATCCTTGGAACGTTTTAGTTCCCTCTTTTTCTTGATAAGCTTTGTATCTTTTAATCCAAAGCTTTTGTTCAGGACAAGTAAACTGCAGATTAAACCATTTTTGAAATGGTGTCTCTTCCTTTTCTAGAACCATAATTTTATATGGTCTAGATGCCATACTTTCATAGCCCATATCTGAAGGGGTTGGGTTTCTGGGCCTGTGTCTTGATTTAGACTTGGATTAAAGCCTGTATTAATGCTTGAATTAGGCTTGCTTCATAAACTACCTGGGCCACTCTTTCATCCGTTCTTTGAATTCCACTTATTGAGTTACTCCGATTTAAGGGCTCGAAAGAGGATGTAGAGGTTCTTGGTAGCAATGGTTCAGATATTATAGATCTGACG
>CAOGCB010014790.1:0-16429 GCA_948266635.1 Cnidoscolus chayamansa
GGCTAGGGGTTTTGGAGCAATGCTTATTTATAACTGTTTACCAAGACAAGCTTCCTTTTTTTTTTTAAGAACAATGATGTCAATCATCACACTTCCTTTTTCTATGACCTTTTCATACTACTTCTCTATAATAATCAAATAATATATTATTATTATTATTATTATTATTTTACATTACATTATTAAAAATCAATAAATTTTTTCTTTTTAATGTATTAGATTAAAAGTTTATAAATTATAACATATAAAAGAAGATTTATTTATTGTTGGTATGGAGGAAATATATATTCTTTAATTTTTAAAATAATAAGATGAAACCTTAGTCCAACAGCTACTTTAAAAATAATAATAATAATATATTGTTTTTGACCCATTTTATTTATTTATTTAAATCTTTCAGGATTCTATAGGGACACTAAGCTAAAAAGCTTTTAATGTGGAGCTCCAAATGCAATAACATCTTCTAAATTTGCAATCTAAGGTTGTAATATTATGTTATTTAATAGAAAAATAAATGGCAATGGGTAAGAAGAGGTACCAAGTTCCAAGACCAATGGGCCAAATAGAGGCGTCCTATGCATAGACACCTCAAAGGCCAACACTTTGTAAAGGGTCTCTTAAAGGCTACCGTCTATGGATTACTGAATAACTTCTTTGTAAGTAATACTAATTTCTTTTTTCTTGTATCAAAATGACTATTAAAATATTATTTAATTTAAAATTTATATAATTATTTTATTATTAAATATTTACACTATATAATTATTTTAATTTATATAAATTTACTATAAATAAAATAATAATTCATTAATAAATATGATAATTATTAATTATTTTATTTATATAAATTAATTTAAATTAAAATCATTTACTTTTACTATGATTAATTTTTAAAAAATAATTATTTTATAAAATAATATTACTAAATAATAATTGCATTAATTAAAAACACAAATACAGTAATTAAAATAACTCGTGCAATACAAAAATTTTAAACATAAATTTAAATAAAACTATGTATTGTTATTGAAATGTCATACATGCTCCATCAAATCCACTTGCAATTATCGATGAGTTGCTATGTTTCGAAGTGCAATAGAATTTTAGGTATAATTTTGCACGTAATTCTCATAATTAGACAAAATGGATTCACCCAAAATCGGCTGTGAATGTGTGTTATCAATTTCTTCAAATGCATCAACGTCAGCGAAATGGACATAAGTATCTCGATCGTCTTCAACTGTCATATTATGCATTATGATGCATGCTCTCATGATATTTATGATATCACTGATGATATAAGCGTGAAGGGCCACGTACAATTGCGAATCGAGCCTGTAACACTCTAAATGCTCGTTCTACATCTTTACGATATGATTCTTATCGTGCTGCAAATAATATTCACTTTTCATCGGTTGGATGGGGGATAGATTTCACAAATATGACACATTCAATATATATTTTGTCAGCTAAATAATACCCTTATCTATATAAATTTTTATTAACCGTGAAATTTACCTTTGGAGCAATTCCTTTAAGTACATCATCAAATTTTTACTTTATATAATTTTTAATAATCAAATTTAAAAAAAACATACAAATTAAAATTTTATTTTATAACAATATAAAAATACATTTAAATTTATTTTTTTAAACTAATTATAAAAAAAAATCCGGCCACGTAGCCACTTAAGAGTAGTCAAACCAACCGAACCGATTTTGAGATTCTTCTCTCTGAAGAGGAGAAGCAAGAAAATTGAGCCATAGAACTTTTCCTCCTCCTCCATTCAATGCTAAGTATTCCTAAAAAAAATTTCTCTTTTTATCCTTTTCCGCCCGATGCAGGTAGTCCAAGAGCGCGCATATCATACTAAATTTGAAGACACTTGCATTTCAAGGACAAAATGAAACCTAAATCCACTACAGCTAACGGTATGCAATCTCAAAAATTAACTGATTTTCATTAGCTAATGTCATCTGCCACATCACACATCAATGCTAACCCCATGTTATTGTATTCTAATACTTGTATTCAAAACACTCTCATATCTTACATATTTATTTGTATATACCCTCAATTTCTACAACACATATCAATTAGGCTCAATTTATAAAATTATTCTACCACACTGAATTTCATAATAATCTCTAATCCAATATGCCACTTTTAATTATCTCATTTATGATGTAGTTCATTTTATCTGTACTATTTCTCGAAAAAAATAAAAAAGTGACTATCGAGGGAAAAAAACATGATAACCGTGATCCTAGATGGATGCAATAAGCTGCCACGTGGCATGCCACACCAATGTCGAGAGCCTTCGCGAATGCCTAATCCCATCCCATTCCCCAATACCAACACACTGTAACCAGTCGATCATTCTTGATTCTGGCTAAGCATGGAGGCAGAGCCCAGATATCCATCAATCAAAAGCAAAACCACCCGAACCTTACTTCCATTAACCCTAATTTTTGCATATATTACAACCACACACCTCCCTTACTTACAGATGACATACATGTCTAACGTTATTACATCTCCACTCCCTGATTTTTTTTTTTTACATCTAAGAGGCAGCTGCACCTGCCGTTTTCTTCATTCTCTTGGCAGTGGGAGACTTGATTGACTTAGGTTGTTTTGGTTTAGCAGGTGTTGATTTCTTTGCCTTCTTTGTTCCCACTCTCTTCGGTGCAGGCTTTGCAGCTTCGCTTTTGTTCACGGACCTTGTCTTTCTAGTGGTAGTGGTGGTATTACCACTAGTAGTATCTCTTGCTTTGGCTTCTTTAGCTTTCTTTTCAGCTTTACCCTTTGCTTTTGTAACTTTTCCTGGGCTCGTCCCCTTCTTGCCTGCCTCTGATAGCTTATAAGAGCCTTTGATCTTTATAAGTTTTCCTCTGGAAGTCGAGTTCTTCAATTGCAAAGCTAGAATTTTCTTAAAATTTGCAGGGAGCACTGCCTTGTGCTTCTCTTCCATGTACTTGGCGATGGCGTATGGACTCGATCCACCACTCTTCTCGTTCAATGCCAAAAGGGCCTCTTTGATCATCTGCGTATCCCACAATAATTTAAAAATATTTAAAACATAAGCTAAGATTCTCTACCAGTACGTATAAGATAAATTTAATAAAAATATTCAATATACCTGAAAATATGGAGGATGAGAAGCAGCTTTGGGCTGTTTAGGCTTCTTCTCCTTGGGAGCTCTGGGTTTCTTCTCCTTCACTGGCTTCTCAGTGGGCTTGACCTCCTCCTCCTCCTCCGCTGCAGGCGGCTGCTCAACGGCAGCAGCTGCAGCTTCAGGTTCTTTCTCGGCAGCCATTTAAAGTAGCAAAGATAGAACAAACAATGTAAAGGAAAATTCACAGTTGCTTCTTTCTACTAAGGCGGTTTGAAAAAGGAAAGACCAATTGCTAAATTTATAGCGAGGGAATGAGCGTTGTAATTGGTAGATGTGATGAAATCCAGATTGCCAACGTGTGGAAGGAAAGATCTAGAACGTACACGTGGAGAGGAATCAAATCGTTATTTATTATAGAATTATGAGGGTGGGAAAATGGTATTGTGGATGAGATACCACATAGGTTATGTTAAAGAGAGGGAAGCATGGAGGATGTGCTTTTAGGTTGGAATTGGGGATAAATTTTTCAGAGTGTGTTAGGGTTTTCAAGGTAGAAATTTGTGGAAATGAAGATCACAAATAATAGATTCTAATGATGCTTAAATGTGCTAAAATGGTTGCCATTTGTGTATGATTTGAACCTTAGAACAAGAACAGTAATTCTGTTTCTTTTTTTCATAGTAAAATTGACCATAGTGGTAAAAAAATTATCTTCAATTTTTATTTTAATTTAAATTAAGCAAGTGTATAATATTTTATAACAATACAAAATATAATAAAATAAGTATTATTTTTTTTTATGTGTAATATCCTAAATTATTTAAAATAAATATGTTGGAAAGGAGATGCATTTCTTTTTTTAACTCTATAAAATTATAGATATGCTTTAGAGATAATTCTTATAATAGATTTTAATATAATCATATAGTTTTTCGAGCATAAAAAGGCTTATAATTATTTTATTAAATGTAAACTAATTTTGTTTTTTTATATTTAATGTGTAAATCAATAAAAATACTTGTTATTGTGAGAATAAACATTTAAAATGAGAAAGTTAAAATAATAAATAAAATTATGATAATTTTTATTATTTATATATATATATATATATATATATATAAAAGGTAAAGTTGATATTGATTGTATTTAATAAATTAATAAATTGTACAATAAATATGTGGGCATGCAAGTATATGATACTTTACATGACAGTTTTTATTTTTCTTTAAATATCCAAGTAAATCTCCCATTTTATATATTAATATTTTTTATTTTTTATTAGTAATAAATAAATTTGTTGTATATTTTAGCTTTGACTTTTTTCCATTAGTTATTTTTAAATTAGAATCTTTCTCATTTATACGTGTTTTTTTTTTTTTAATTTGAAATTGATTCTAATTTTCCTTCATAGTGCTTGTTTGGCAATTGAGATAGCATAGGAAAATCATAACCTATTCGTGTTTTATTTGCTAAGAAACGATAGGAAAATTCTTGCTGAGCTGCAATCTCTCCCAGATGGCTTCTTGGTTTGTGACAGTGAGACTTTTTATCGATTAAATCATAGTTAGAGATAGTGAGATCCACAAGTAAAGAAAAGATTTTCTCGCTGATAAAGGTTTCTGCTCACATCAAATTAATATTATCCATCCTCAGTTTTAATTTTAGGTTACAATTAAAATTAAAATAAATTGAACAAATTTGACAAATCCGTTGAGCCTCTTCTTCGATGCTTGTTTGTTCATTGGAAAAGTAAAAGAAAATAGGTTGATTCAGTAATTTTCTCATAAAAAAAAAAAGAGTTAATATTATAGCAAGAATCAGATACGCAGAATATAAGCAGAGCATCACCGACATGAGTTGAGATCCAACGTTGTTAAAGCGTGTACCAGAAAAAGAGAGCAACCGCAGGAAGAAGCAACCAAGTCCCACCTTCCATTATTAATTAGAAAAACAAGCTCACTACACGACCATCTAAGTGCGTCATGTGCCCTTTTTTTTATTTATTATTTACTCAATTTGATGAAAAATCTTATTCTTTACGAAATTAGAAGAACAATTGAATTTAGACAAATGGGGAAGTTTGAATAATCTTATTATTAATATATATTTTATGAAACGTAAAATAGTGGGGTTTCTTACGTAGTAGAGGATGGGCACGTGGGCTCACGGATCTCGACCCTTTTTTTCAGCCCGAAGGAAGCTGCGAACGCATCGAGTGCAGTCCACAGTCCACATTTACTTAACCCATTCATTTAAAAAATAAATTAAATCAAACAGAATTTTTATTAAGTAAATTCTCCACTGCCCTATTTAATTTAAATAATTTTTTATTTTTGAAGAATTTTATATTTATATTTTAAATAAAATAAAATAAACATAGAATAGAAAGTGGTATTGTGGATGGCAAAGAATTTCCCGCTTGTAATTAGTGATATAATCTTTGCATTGACCATACTGACCTTTTCTGGCATTCGCAATCCCTCTATTAAACCCCATCGGATCAGCCCCCCCCTCACCTCCTCTCATCTTCCTTCTCAATCACTCTGCTACTCATTTCTCATCTCCCCTTTCCAGATCCAACGCTCCAATTTTCAATGGCAACACTCAACCACACACCCAGATCTGCATCCCCCACTGCCGACTCCCAACCTCCACTTAAGCCCACAGTAGCTCTCATCACTGGCATAACCGGCCAAGACGGCTCCTACTTAACTGAATTTCTCCTCAACAAAGGCTATGAGGTTCATGGCCTTATTCGTCGTTCCTCTAACTTCAACACCCAGCGCATCAACCACATCTACATCGATCCCCACAAGGGCCACAAGGCCCGTATGAAGCTACACTATGCTGATCTTACCGACGCCTCTTCTCTTCGCCGCTGGCTCGATACCATTCTTCCTGACGAGGTCTACAATCTAGCTGCTCAATCCCACGTCGCTGTCTCTTTCGAAATCCCTGATTATACTGCTGATGTAGTGGCCACCGGTGCTATCCGTCTCCTCGAAGCTGTAAGATCTCATATAGCTGCCACGGGAAGAAGTCAAATCCGTTATTATCAGGCTGGATCATCGGAAATGTTTGGATCCACCCCACCTCCCCAATCTGAAATAACGCCATTCCATCCTAGATCTCCATACGCGGCGTCCAAATGCGCGGCGCATTGGTACGCAGTTAACTACCGCGAGGCATATGGGTTGTTTGCATGTAACGGGATCTTGTTCAACCACGAATCTCCAAGGCGTGGAGAGAATTTTGTGACGAGAAAGATAACAAGAGCAGTTGGAAGGATTAAAACAGGATTGCAGAAGAAACTATTTCTGGGTAATTTACAGGCGTCAAGGGACTGGGGATTCGCAGGGGATTACGTAGAAGCTATGTGGATGATGCTGCAGCAAGAAAAGGCAGATGATTACGTAGTGGCGACGGAGGAGTCGCATACAGTAGAGGAGTTCTTGGAGGTAGCATTTGGATATGCGGGTTTGAATTGGAGGGATCATGTGGTGATAGACAAGAGGTACTTCAGGCCAGCGGAGGTGGATAATTTGAAAGGGGATTCAAGCAAGGCAAGGAAAGTGCTTGGATGGAAACCAAAGGTTGGGTTTGAGCAGCTGGTAAAGATGATGGTAGATGAAGACATTGAAATTGCGAAGAGGGAGAAGGTGCTGGTCGATGCTGGTTATATGGATGCCCAGCAGCAGCCCTGATGAGATAGATATGTGCCATGTACATCTACATCTACTCTCCATATCATTATAGAACTGCACTTTTCGTATATTTATTATTATTATTAAAAAAATGTCCATGTTACTATGTTTGTTTTATTTATCTGAAAATCTGTAATCTGATTTGGTTGGAAGAACAGTTTGTGGGATTTAGTATAATAAAAGTTGAACCATTGAAATGATATTTTGTAACTGGAAATGAATCTCTGTAAGATTGAGATTAATTAATTAATTAATGGAAATAAAAGTACAGATTGGAGACTCAGCATTGCATCATGCAGACTGCAGTTACGTTTGAAAGCAATGATTTTTGCCGATATGGTTTGCAGGGATCTGTTTGGGTGGGAATTAATATATAAAATAATAATAATAATAATAATAATAATTGTAATTCCCCCTTTTTAATTAATTCAACTTAAACGACATATTATTTTAGATGGACATATGAACCACATGGTGTTTATAAGTTTTAATTAATTAAAATTGATTAACAATCTAACTATAATAAAACAGAATTCTGAATAAATTTCACATTATTTCTCTATTAAATTAATTCTTCCAAATTCTATTTTTTAATTTATTTACATTTAAAAGAATTTGTCTTAATAGAAATATAATTACTGAAAAGACAAGAAGCTAGTGAGAATATAATTGCTGTTCAAAGTCTAATGTTATTTTTTAAATATATACAATAAGATTAGTGAAAACTTTTGAATTGTTGAGTTTTAATAATAAAAATATACTAGTTTAGGATATATGTAATCTATAAATATAGAATTGGTTATATTTTTAATTACTTAATAAAATAATTAATTTATTGATATATATATATATTATATTATGAGGGAAAATAAAATAATATTAAGAATAATAATGCTTCGGAAATTACCACCTTATACATTCATCCCGTAATCTTGATTTTCAATTTGAGAAGATGTTTGATGTTTTGCCTCTTTTTATCATCCAAATAATTTAAACAATGAAAGTAAGTGTCTTTGTATTCTATGTATACTACGCTATATAATTTCGTTGTCAAAATATTTTTTTTTTCAATAAAAATAAATGACTATTTAAGAAATGTAACTTATCATATAACGGCCCCATCCCTCAGCCTGTCCTCACTGTTCCTCCATAACCTTCTCTCTTTCAGATTCCCATCTTTCTCAAAAAAAAATTTTCCTGCTTTCCTATAATTAGTTGATTTCCACCAGCATCTGTTCCCAAAATAAATAATAAATAAATAAAAAACATACAAATGCTGATTGTCCTTCCGTGTGCCTATCGAGTAAATTCTGATTCGAGCACGGGTGGCATTTCTCCTACTTGATCATCCATTTCTATTCTGCAATCAGCACTTGGATGTTTTCATTTGAGACCAACAATTGCAGTTATACAAGTACCACCCATCAAAAAAATTAAAATAAATTTAATACAAAATTATAAATAATTATGAAATAAATAAATTTATATATAACTACTCTATCCAAGAACTATAATAGAATAAACAAAACAGATAATAATAATAATAATAATAAAATTAAATGATTAAATAATTTAATTTGTAAAAGGTATTCAATCAAATCATCATCGGTGATAAAACTTTAAAAGGTTAAATAGTAAAATTTTTCATCGAGTTTCGTTGAACCTTAAGATCACGCACTAGTGCAGCATTACTAATAAAAACCAGGACAAAATTTAACACTAGACATACAAAGTAAAACCAAGCACACAAATCAGACCAGTGTTAGGAAACAATGTATTAATGAGTCAAAATCTCACGCAACAAGAACTCAAAAGGCAGCATCACAATCTGGTGGTATTAAGTTAACTGAAAATAAGAAGCAAGCTTGTCATACTTGAATCTGTTGGACAAGTACACGGGAAAAATCATTCCATATATTCAATATCCATAAAATTAACCAGTTCTCATGATGATGTGCACCCCACTGTCAGTGTCCACGATGTCACTTATCTCACCAACCTTAAGAGCAAATGTTGCATCTTCAAAAGGCTTCTGCATCTGGCCCCGACCAAATGGTCCTGTGGAAATATTTACACAAGTTTTTTTTAGACTGAAAAATGGAATTCCATTACCATTGTAGGAAATCAAAATCATCTGAATCACATCATGCTTCAAAATACTCCCAGAAAGACATAAAAGATAAGAAAAATACTTCATTCACATACATAAAACACTCGAGAGGTTATTGGGTAAACTTTAGACCTCAGCTAGGAGGTCACGCATTGATAGCACCAGGATGGATCCTCCCATCGTGCAATTCAATCTTTGTATTTTAACAAAATAAGAAGACGAGGTGCCCTCTCAATGAAGTACGATTTTCATATTTCTTCCCCACTGCACATGCCCAAAATCAATGAAACATTGCCCAAGCTACGGTGAGGGAAAAGTAACGCAGTCCATTAAAAAGAAATTAAGCTATTATGATTTAATTCTGAGTTCTTACAACTTAGACTTCTCCTTTAAGTTTTACTTTTTAGGAATATTATATAACTTATATTCTTACTATTCACGAAGAACTTTTACTTTTTCCAAAAGATTCAGGAGTTACCTTATTACAAAACTTTACTTTCTTCCTATTTAACACTGCTCAAGAATTTCCTAGATTGGGATTCATATTCTAACAGAAATAGGATAGCAATTAGATCTCCACATATACACATGTAAGTAGTTAGTCCCTTTCCGTTTAGGCTTTTGATAATGAGAACTTCTGTATTTTGATTTGGCTTAAAGGCGCATGGCCCCAGAATCCCTCATTTGTATTTACTCTCTATTCTTTTCTTTCTTCCATAATTCTGCTAAGTAGTGTTCACAGCATCAAAAACAACCACCAAATCGTTTTTCTACTCACACTCTTTCCTCCTTTAATTCCAACTTTATAACTCATCAATTAATTGATACTTGCAACAATAGAAGCACTGAAAGACTGGTTGCTGATTATGTCCTACATCAAAATGGCAGAGACGCAATTGGGCAGTTGCACCAGCTAGGCTACAAAGTTACAAGTCCAATTTTGGAATATCTTAAAAACTTTTAATTTGAAATAAACAATTTCTGGATCAGTCTTCCATCAAATGGCAGCTCAGAAATAGCCCTTTTTATCAAATTTGGAATATCTTACGAACCAGGACCATCAAGCACGCCAGATTATGTTATGATACTACCCCCACAAATACAAACTCAAGAAATATACATAGCATCCCATACAAATGCATGCCCTATTAATAGCGATATCAAGCAAGGATGCACAACCGTTCGGTTCAAAAGAAATGGGTGGGGGGAGGAAGTGTCGGAGGATTATCATGAAGTATCGTACCCTTTGAAAATAAGTATCACCAAGGGCCGGGTCAAGGATCTCCAAGTGCAATAAGTTGAATCAGTTTGCAAGTTAATATTTTGCAAATTTACTGATGCACCCTACAAATTGCAAAAATTTTCCTGATCGTTTAACTCTTGCAGAGGAAGAACCCATTGAATGTTTATTCAGAAGGTCAATTTACATCTTAAAAAATATTTCTATAGTTAATAATATAAGACAAAGTTGGAACTGTGTATTATTTCAGAGATTTTATTACCATACATATGCATACTCAGAAAATCAAATTGCTGGAATTGCATCACACTAAACGAGGGATTAATCATCGGCCACTTCAGCACAGAACCAAGACCCGTGCCAACTAAAGTGAAGCATTTCATGCAAATAAAAATGCAAAAATCCCGAGTTGAAACAATAGGTAACAACATATAATTCTAACTCTAATTTAAGAAATCAGAGTCTAGACAGTGGCTTCACATCCGTAAAACCCTAATTGCTTCATCCTGCAGTCGTGTGAAAAAGTCCAAACAAAGAAAAACATCGCATAATTATCTAAAAATGGAAGCTAAATCTGAAGATCTCAAACCAACACTTCTTGAAAGACTTTAAAAAAAAAGAGAGAGAAAAAAACGAACCGAGATCGCCGCGGCGCTTGGCAGAGCTGCAATCAGAGAAGCGAGAGGCGATGTCGTCGAACTTAGCCTTGCCAGAAACGATGTCGCTACGGAAAAGTTGAAGCTGAGAGACGGCGGAGTCTCTGGTGGTGTTCTTAATAACGTGACCTTCAGGATCCTTCCAGGAGGCCTTCCTTCGAGAGCCTTCATGCTTTATGAGTATGTGAGATGCCCTGACCTGATCGGCCGACGCCATTTTCTTCCTCTTAACGTCGATGGATCTGCAGATGAGATGGGGATATTTCTTTCTGTTTTTATCAGACTCTATTTGAAATGATATCCTAATGTGGGCGTCCAAGTGAAACAGCTAGGGATGATGCTGTTTATACATTGGGTCTTATTCTCATCATTTTAATATCTCCAATCAGAAAATGACACACCTATATTTATCTTCACCAGTCGGTTTAGTTTTTAGCAAAACCAAAATCCATTATCTTTTTAAGTTGGTCAAATTTATATAAAAGTTATATAACTTAATTAGTTTTTAGTCTGATTTTTATTCTATTTTTTTCAATTAATTAATTAAATTATATTGTCTTAATGTTTATTTTAAACATATCAGCAGTATCTTCATTTTAATAACTGCAATATTTCAATTATATATATCTTTTTAAGTCATTTCAATGAATTTAGTTACTTTTAAATTAAAATTTATTTAAAGTTATTGTAAAATAATTTTCTCAAATATTTAATTTACTTATTTTTAAATTAACTTATAAATAAAAATATATTTTTAAAATTTTAAAATAAGTAGCCACATGAAATACGTCTAAATTCACATACTTATTTTGTCAAAAACTAAATCAGATGCTCCTCTAATTGTAGAAAATTTTTCATGTTAATTCTGAATTACATTTTAGCTTAAAATTATAGATCTAAGAAAAAGATGTCTTTTTTTTTTTCTTTTTTCTTTTTTTTTTCATGATGTTAACCAAAAACATAAAATAACTTGGACTTCATAATGCATACCCTTGATAATTGCTACAGTAAGGATATGAAAATTATGCGTACTGCAGAAACATATAGATAAAACAGGCATTTCTCTCAAATTCGGCTCAAGATATAATCTAATTTATTAAAACCCTTACCCAATCATTGAAATTTTGGGCTACCCTTGAACCCCTAAACCGAAATACAAAGCCATTCCCTTGTTCTGTTCAATTGTATGGTCTAAGTTTACAGTATCAGGCAGTCTTGACAACTACTTCCGACTTTCATCTATTGCTGTTTTCAAGCAAAGTCGCAGTTGTGTTCAATTCCAACAGATGCTAGTTCTCAAGATGAGGTTTTAATTACATTGGAAACTTTTACCCATGAATCAAGCGTCTTAATTGCTTTTCCTGATGATTGTTTCTCACGTGCCAGAGCTATTCCTTCACCTAGAGTGCCCACACAACCACTTACCAAGAGGGCTGCTGCTGCATTCAGGATCTGATTTATCATTCTTGCATTAGAACTTGGTTCACAAGATTACCAATGTAATGGATTGAAATCCATATTCCAACAGTAAGAACACGTATGGAGAAAATGGGAAGAATCAGATAAAAACATTTGTTGAAGAAACTCACAAATGCATCTGCAATGGCTCCCTTCTCCCCTGACAACACTCGTTTTAGCATTTCTGCATTATAATCTGGGCCTCCACCTCGTAAGCTGTCTAAAGTGCAACGGGGAATGCCAAACTCCACTGTCCAATAAACATTCTCAGTTTATCAGCAATTTAAATCATTTTCCATCCACGATTCTATTGAGACATGCACATTCAAGTACAAGGAATGCGTTGAAAGTTTTTAAATCTGCACATGAAGTCATGTTACAGGTCAGTGAGAACATCTTACCTGGATCAAATGAAAATTTCTCGATCTTTTCTGGAGTGATATCGAGGACTATCCCAGGTCCTATAGTCAGATCATTGGATGACATTGAAGCATAAATGCAAAATAAAATCATCTAATTTAGCAGTAAGAGATCTAAAGTCAAATAATGTCCTCCATATCAGCATAGCTGCAGATACAGAAAAGAACATATCATACCAAGGGGGCTCATTTCATCTAAGCCCTCCGAGTGAACAACCAATGCTCTCTTCAGCCCAAACCGTTGCAATGCTTTAGCCATTTTGTAGACCTATGTAAGGAAAATAGAGACAAAATTCCGTTTTAGATGGTTTTATAAGAAAAAGTTAAACAAGAGAATGCAGGTTTCTTGAAAGGAACTGCATAAAGCCCAAGCCACCTAACAAATTTTTCATGTTAAATTGAAGACTTGGCACTTTATCTCCACTGATGTGAGGATTTCTTTGTCAGCATCAGCATTATTATTATTATTTATTATTATTATTTCAAAGGGTATCCATGAATGTTTTAGAAAAATCTCCCAGAGTCCATCCCTCAAAAGTTTTGCCATCGGCTCTGCTGCAAAGTTTGTTCTGCAACTGAGGGTCTCAACGTTTAAGTGAAAAAGCCTAATATTAGGTTCTCTATAATCCTTTGATGTGAATGTTGGAGCATCTACTAACAACCCTGGACAACAACCAGTTGCAGCGCCAACAATATTAACAAAGTTGGTATTGCAGGTGTCACAATTGCACGAACCAACATGTTCAAAACTTTAAAAAAATTACCTGAATAAATTGAGCAAGAAATTTTTTTTCCTACGTGTAATTGAGATATTAAGAAACAAGTTCAAAAGCAAAAGGGATGATAATATGTTGTATCTACAACATTTATAGTTCATGGTGCAGACACTTACTAATTCTTCCCTGTATACACCAACAACACCAAAAGGTACGCGTGCAGGATTCAACATAGGGCCCAATATATTGAATACGGTCTTTACTTTTAGTTTTTTCCTCACAAGGCTGACTGTCTTCATTGCCGGATGGTATTTTGGAGACATCATGAAACCAATTCCTGCTTCATTCACACACCTTGATACCCCCTGGTTTCATTAAGAAGAAATTAACATATAGAAGGAGAGAGCAAGCTAAATCGCTATTTGCAAATCTACAGTTTGGATTTCACCAAATACCTTAAATCTACAAGTGATCTATTAGGAAATGCACAATAAAAAAGAAACCACTGTGGCACCATTTTGAAATTTAGAGAATAAAGCCCAACACAAATAATAATCAGATCAAATGGAATGTAACATCATGTACCTTTCTTTAGAGATTAAATACCAACATGGTATGAATTCATCCATAGTTCTAGAAGTGAAATAATAATCAACAAGCAAGAAGAATGCAACCAATAATCTAGCAGGAAATTGGCACATGACCGTGTAACAGTTGGACCAGACAATTGTTTCAAGTTAGATGTAATTGTTAATTCCAAAGTTCAATTGAAATCTAGCCGTGAAGATTGAAAAATCATCTAGAGTTCAGGAGTTCAACTACATGGCGAAATTAACCAAAATTTCATCCCTTTACTTCCAATAGGTTTTATCAGATAGCACATGGGGTAAAAGTTAAAAAGGCTCCCGCACTAACAAGGATTTTATATGCTTAAGATTTTTGTATGGTGATTAAGAAAGTAATTAAGTCACCATAATTGTAATAAAATACCCTTTGGATTTGACTAAATTACCCTTTATCTCCCATAATTTTCAATCTCAATAATTATTTCTCATTAATCTATCACCTAAAAATGGGATAATTAAGAGAGAGAAAGAGAGATGATTAGATAGATTTTAAGAAATTATATAAAAAAGTCATCAAGTGTAGTAGAGATAAGGATAAAATTGGCAAAAATAATTAGTACTCCTTAATCTTCTTAAAATGACAAAAAAATTTAGGACAAAACAACTTTTTAGAAGTGGATAGATAGAGGGAGTATCAAACGCTCAAGGCTTAAAAGATTAACGAGCAAAAGAATATGACTTGAAGATTTGAAATGACTGAATTTTCCAGGTCTTGGCATGAAGAAGGGAGCATTTCTTTACCATTTTATCACCACGTAAAAACTGGAAAATCGAAGGGGCAATATAATATGATTTCAAAAACAGGGCAGCACTAGCCCGCACGGGCTTAGTAAGGTTGATACTTGGATGTCAGTATCAAAAAAAAGCAGGGCAGCACTAGCAGCTTGGTGGAATACGGTACACGTGTAAGAAAAAGGACTGTAGGCTTATACCTCTACCTGACATTACAGCGGCTCCTTACCCCACAAAAAGCATCTTAAAGTCCATAATGGCATTCAAGACTGGTAAAAAGACTACTGACTAATTCATTCATGATGAACCTACCTCTGGGTCCAGGTCAATTACTACCCCCAGGGCTTCTAGTACATCAGCACTTCCACAAGCAGAAGAACTTGAACGATTCCCTTGCTGCGAAGTATACAAGTAAATTTATATTGCACCATCCAGCATTTCATCGCATTTCATAATCGATCGTATGAAACTGGAGAGATTTTTTCTATGTTATTTTAAAATAAGAAAATTGTGACCTTGGCAACTTTAGCACCACAAGCAGCAGCAAGTATTGATGCTCCTGTTGAAATGTTTACTGTATTAGCTCCATCCCCGCCAGTTCCAACGATGTCAACTGCATCAACTAGCCCTTCAACTTGCCTAGCGTGTTTCACCATAGCCCTCGCTAATCCCACAACCTACAAGTGCAGGGGACAAATAAAAAATATTTATTTTTGTTCTATCACAAGTAAAAGACATATCCAGAACCTTTCAACAAAAACAATTGCTGTGTGGAATTACATTGATGTCAATTAATCAGAAAAAAAAAAACAAACAAATGAATGCAGTTGCTACTTTTGGAAAGAATTAATGCACCGGGTCATAGGCGCTTCTGGTTCCTAACAAAAAGCCAAATAAATCCAAGGCAGACGATACTTACTTCTTCAAAAGTCTCCCCTTTCGCTCTTAGCAACACCAGAAAGGCACTGATCAATGCCTCATTAGAATCACTTAATAAAAAATCAAGCGACGCTTCGGCCTCAGATTCCGACAAATCCACTCGGTTAATCAAGGACTCAATTAGCTGTAGGAGGGGGGAGCAAAAAGGAATCACAAAAAGAAAGAAAAATAGAATGGGCATGAAGACGAGAACTAAAATCTGGATAATACCTCACTAAATTCACTCACGGAATGAGATGAGTTGTGGCAAAAACTAGAAATGGAAGTAACATGAGTGGTAATTTTGCTGCTGCTAGTTCCAATTCCACATCCAGTTCCGGTTATCCGCTTGGACCAGTCAAGCTTTGAGGACGAAACAAAGCATTTATCTGCTCGAAGATGGTGAATGGGTGACAGGGACCGCCGAGTTAGAGAAGAGAAAGGAATTATACACTGAAAGGAAGAGAGCGAAGACAAAGCGACAGCCATTACCGCCCAAAATGTAAGAATTTGTGTAGCAGGGTGAGAGATTTTGAGGAAACAGAAAAATAAAAGGGAAGTGAAGAGACAATAAAATGGGAAGCTGTGAAAAGGACGGAACTGTATTGGTCATTGATGATTCGATTTCTGGAATTGGATATGGAGCTGGCGGTAGTTGGGGCTATATGCATGCTATAGAAAGAAGATCATGTCGTGAAACGAAGTGGACCACGCTGACAGTGGCTTCAGAT
>CAOGCB010014801.1:0-28573 GCA_948266635.1 Cnidoscolus chayamansa
ATAAATAAGTTGAATAGGGAAGACAAAATATTCAATAAAACATTGATTAAAGGTTAAATAATATTAAAATAAATAGATATTTTAGAAATAAAAATATTTTAATATAATTAGAATAAAAAGACAATTTAATTAATTTGATCAGACATAAATAATTATCCTAAAAAAGTTGAATGGTAGGGTAAGTAAACATAATAAAACTAACATCATCATCTTATTCTTAGTAATCACTGATAAGCATTAAAATCGTGTACAGGAACTCCAACCAGACCAGTGGGGGTGGCGATGTTTTAAAGGCTCTGCTCTCTTTAAGAACAAAGGGGAAACCAAAAGCTTTGAATGCAGATATTAAGAGTTGGTTGACCGACAAGCAGGAGCAGTAATTAGATATGGACACCACTGTCCGATATTTACAACCTCAACCTGTGGTTCTGCATCGTTTGAAACGAGTAGGACCCATTTCTGCATGTAAAGCAGTGATCCACTGACGGTGAAACAACGGTGACGGTGGTGCGCCTTCTTTTGTAGCGGTGGCAGTTCTTGGGACTTGCACTTAGAATCAGCAGTGCCTCGATCTGTCCATATGTTTAAGCTTTACATAATGTGGTTAATCACATAAATAATAAGTTTTTCGATGTATTAGTTAAGAGCTTGATGATGACAAAAAAACATAATGCAGCTGGATCAGAGGATGAACGGACAGAAGTTGAGAATGACAAGAATTCGTATTTGCTTATGGTCCAAGCTCACGCTATGGCAAGGACCTGAAACTCTAGTCGAGCTTGTCCCACTCTGGCGCAGGACAATAATTAAAGGTTTTTCATTGACTGGGAAACCATAACCGGACCACATACCTTTTATCATAAAAATATATTATATACTGCTCTTCTGTTTGTCCATATCCTGCGATGGAAATTTTATTTCCAATCCATAAAATAAATAAGAAAAGAAAACGCACCTAAAACTAATTAAGAGGGTCCAATGCCAATTCATGTGTCTTGATTGGAGGTCATTTTCATACTGCTGTGTCTTTTTAATTCTATGATCAGTTCATAACCACCGGTGTCTATTGAATATAAATTTGGCTATGGTTATATCTACAGAGGAGCATATATATATACATTCACTGGCTATCCACCAAATTAAACATCTAAACAGGATTGTCTTTATTTTATGAGAAGAGTACTATGTTTGTTCTTTTTCTTTTTGACAGATAGAGAGTTTGATTGTGAAAGAAAGAAAGAAAGAATCTTAGGAGAATTCACTTTCGACTTTCCTCACAGGGCTACCTGTAAAAAATATTTTTTCATATACGCTTTTTGTGTACATACTTTCACTTACCAAATAATGAATTAGTAAAAAGATAGATTTTTTTACATAAAATTTACCAACATGAAAACATTTATAACTATATCAACAATAGATGTTTCATTTTTATAGTAATAAAACCCATAAAAACAATGGCTGTGGAAATTTTTTCTGTTTCGAAAATAAATACAAACTAGTAAGATACCATTACATGCTTCCTGTGGCTGTGAGCGTAGGATCCACTTGATAAGATCTAAAGCTACAAAGACCCCACCAGCAATTATTGATTCAGTATTTAAGATCCAAGAATCAAGATTCCCGCTAATGACTCGCTAAACCGGAAATTATCTTCACTCTCAGAATCTCATTTTTGGTTAACAACACCATAATAAGCTCTGCTGTGACCAGTTGACAGCGATTTGCTAAGATCAAACAAGCACCGGTAGAATTGAATTCATCAACCACGTCAATGAGAAACACACGGTGCTGTGATGACCATAACCAAATTTACTTCTGCCACCAGACTGCTCTCCTATCTCCAATGGGCATTCATGAAACAACCACCCTCCATAATTACCTGCACAATAGGACATTGTAAACGAACCCTCCATCCTCTCATATTTCAAGCCTCAATCCGCCATCTCCAATAAAATTTTCTCTCCACTTCTCAATCTCTTTGCCATCGTTTCCTAACCAATAATGCCCGGAAACACTGTAAAATTGCTGCTTTTCATCTTAACAAGCTATCTACTATCCAATGTTGTCCTCTCCTCAAAAAATCCCTTCACCAGAAAGACTTACATTATCCAGATGGATAAGTATGCAAAGCCAGAATCCTTCTCCGATCACCTTGAATGGTACTCCTCGATGGTAAAATCAGTATTGTCTAATCCGGAAAATGAAACCAATGCAGACCATCGAGAGAGAATAATCTATAGCTATCAGGCTGCTTTTCATGGGGTTGCTGCCAAGTTAAGTGAAGAAGAAGCTGCGAGGCTAGAGGAAGCAGATGACGTATTGGCTGTATTCCCAGAGACTATCTATCAACTACACACCACTAGAAGCCCCATGTTCCTGGGGTTAGAACCAGAAGTAGGAACAAGTGTTTGGTCACAAACAATTGCACATCATGATGTTATAGTGGGAGTGCTAGACACTGGGATTTGGCCAGAAAGTGAAAGCTTCAATGACAAAGGCATGACTACAGTGCCTGCTCATTGGAAAGGCACCTGCGAGACAGGCCGAGCTTTTGAAAAACATCATTGCAATAGAAAAATCGTCGGTGCAAGAGTATTTTACAGGGGATATGAAGCTACTACTGGAAAAATCAATGAGCAAAATGAGTACAAGTCCCCAAGAGATCAAGATGGTCATGGAACTCACACAGCAGCCACTGTTGCCGGCTCTCCTGTGCATGGTGCAAATCTTTTGGGCTACGCTTATGGAACAGCAAGAGGAATGGCACCTGGTGCAAGAATTGCGGCTTACAAGGTTTGCTGGGCTGGAGGGTGTTTTAGCTCAGATATTCTGTCCGCAGTTGATAGGGCAGTGGCTGATGGAGTGAATGTTCTATCAATATCTTTAGGTGGTGGCATTTCATCTTACTATCGGGATAGCTTGTCCATAGCAGCTTTTGGAGCGATGGAGATGGGAATTTTTGTTTCATGCTCGGCTGGAAATGGAGGACCTGACCCTGCCAGCCTCACTAATGTCTCGCCATGGATCACCACAGTTGGCGCCAGCACTATGGACAGGGATTTTCCCGCCATCGTCAACCTGGGAACAGGCAGAACTGTAACTGGAGTTTCACTCTATAAAGGCCGGAGGAATCTTTTGTCCAACAAGCAATATCCTCTGGTTTATATGGGTACAAACTCTAGCAGCCCTGAACCAAGTTCTCTGTGCTTGGAAGGAACTCTGAATCCACGTATTGTTGCCGGAAAGATTGTGATCTGTGACCGTGGTATTAGTCCAAGAGTCCAAAAGGGCCAGGTGGCGAAAGATGCAGGAGCAGTAGGCATGATTTTATCAAATACAGCAGCAAATGGAGAAGAACTTGTTGCAGATTGTCACCTACTTCCAGCAGTTGCAGTGGGGGAAAGAGAAGGGAAATTGATCAAGCATTATGCCTTAACAAGTAGGAATGCTACAGCAACTCTAGCTTTTCGTGGTACAAAGATAGGAATTACGCCTTCTCCAGTGGTTGCGGCATTTTCATCCAGAGGGCCAAACTTCTTGAGTCTTGAAATTCTGAAGCCTGATGTTGTCGCGCCAGGAGTGAACATAATTGCTGCTTGGACTGGTGATACAGGCCCATCAAGCTTGCCAACAGATCCTCGTAGAGTAAGGTTTAACATTCTGTCTGGAACTTCAATGTCGTGCCCACATGTAAGCGGAATTGCAGCATTGCTCAAGGCTAGGCACCCAGAATGGAGTCCGGCAGCAATTAAATCAGCTCTGATGACAACAGCTTATGTTCATGATAATACCCTGAAGCCACTGGAAGATGCCTCCCAGAATGCTCCTTCCAGCCCATATGATCATGGAGCAGGTCACATAAATCCAATGAAAGCTCTAGACCCAGGTCTGATTTATGATATTGAAGCCCAAGATTACTTCGAGTTTCTTTGCACACAAGGGCTTTCACCGATGCAGCTGAAAGTTTTTGGCAAGCATGCAAATAGAACATGCCAAAAATCTCTCACAAGTCCAGGGAACTTGAATTATCCAGCAATATCAGTCGTGTTCCCAGACAATAAATCCATTTCTTCTTTGGCCCTTCACAGAACCGTTACCAATGTTGGTCCTCCAGTTTCATCATATCATGCAGTAGTATCTAAATTCAAAGGTGCAACTGTTAAAGTTGAACCAAGAATCCTGAATTTCACCTCCAAAAACCAGAAACTATCTTATAGGATTAGCTTCTTCACAAAATCCCGGCAAACAATGCCTGAGTTTGGAAGCTTGATATGGAAGGATGGAGTTCACAAAGTAAGAAGCCCAGTTATCATCACATGGCTAACACCAATATAATTATGCCACTGGATTCAGCACTGTTAGACAATAATTATCCAAGGTGTCTTATGAAGAGCCAAGGAGGCTCACTCATTTTTATTACTACTCTACATGCAATGCAGTTTCTTTCTCTGTTTCTTGCAGTGAATTCTCCAGATAAGAAGAGTACAGACACACTGAATCTAGAATCATCAGTCCTGGATTTTAATGGACATTTAGCACTTACAGGATCGCTAATGCATTGCTTGAACATATAATTTGCAAATCTAATATTAAGTTGAAGCTGCACGGGGATATTTGTGTCCTTTCCGAACTACTCTATTTTAATTCATCATCATTTTCACGAGACTGAATGACCTTTTTATTATTATTATTATTATCTTCTCTTTTCTTGGGTATGACAATTCATTCAGAATTGCAAAAATAGTAATCATTTCAAGCATCCATAGGAAGACTAAAAATGACATACTCAGGCCATTTTCAATTGCATAAAGAAGTTTTTGCATTTTGAAACTTTTCTTTTTTCCTATTATTTAATAACAAGGTGAGAAAGATTAAAAATCCTCCTACATGATCATTACTTTCATGTAGTCTTTTCTTTAAAAACAAATTCATGTAGTCTTGACTAAAAAAGGAATGGGATAAAAAGGGATTCAAGTAGATACCTTTAATTAGATCTTTAGTTAAAAATCATAAACAAAGGATTACTTGATCCTAAATTATACTGGTCCTTCCTTTTGATCAAGTCGAAGTAGTTTTCTTTCTCCTAAAAGCAATTTTCTTTCCTCTAGAAATTCTGCGAGTTACCTTTCTTCCATTTCTCGACTAAGCTTCGTCTTCGTGGCCAGTGACGAGGAAGAAGCCGAACCCAACAAAATCAGAAGACATAAGGTCCCAAATCCCATTAGGGGAGGGAAGGCAGTTGTGCATGGGAATGATGATTTGGCCCATTATAAGGGAGTTGAGAGATCACTCGGCTTGCTCTTTCATTGATCAAGACTATGGGCCAGATGACCATGGCCCAATTTGACATACTTACATTTCATTTTATTTGAAATAATTTTAAATTTAGAGATTTTTTTATAATAACTTTATTTTTTTATGAAGTACTTTTTAAAAAATTATAATTTAGGGATAAAAATAAACTAACTGTAAAAGCACTTAGAACTGACAAATGGTTTGCAGCTGAATCCACTTTGGAAGCAGAAAAGCTAGGAACAACAGGGCTACGGCTACCCCAGCCACAGCTTTTCACTATCATACCTTTTTCTCAGCATCCCCCATGGCGCATGCCAATTCTCTCCATCTCCACGTGTCCCTCTTTCCTCCTTTCTCCTTGCCCAACTAAGGTGACCCTCACAGCCGGTGGTTTTGACCTCTCCCCATCATTCTGTGACCGAATCCATGTGCGCTTTTGTTATGTCTCCACCGCTCGTGACGCTAGCTTTTCCCTCTTTTCTTCATTTTTCCTACGTGTCGCCTCTTGACCATCAACTCTCCTCATGCCGCCACGTGTTTACAGAGTCGTAATTCCAGGAGAGAATTTTTTTTTTTTTTGACAAAAGCACTCCTTCTGTGGACCACCTGCTACCTTAAATACAAACGTGTATATCTGTCATTGGTGTACTTTTAAAATGTTTACTTTCTGGGCCTCCACTTGTCAGCTTCATCTGGAAACGTGTCCCACCCGAAAAACTCGATATATCGCGATAAGCATTTTCAAATTGAGAAAGAAAGAGATTAGACGAGGTTCTACGGGAGATGAATAGTCTGGCAGGACACGCGGCTTAAGTTCAGGGAGTAGTCGTCGGAGACGGGAAGAAAGGGCACGCTGCCCCTTGGAGCTGGCTTGCCCAGGAGGCTTACACGAGAAATAGAGAAAACACAACACGTTGCCTTTTTTTTCTCTTACGTCTCTCGAAAGTGAGAAATCGGAAACAAGAAAAGCACTCTTTTTTAACTCCTTTTTTCAATTTTGCCACTCACTCTTCGTTTATCTATGGTCTGTTTTATTCCGTCATAAAAAAATTGTCGATAATGATTGCCCATGGCGACGTGACGTGGGCTGAGGTTTCCTTCTGTGACCTTTGTCAATGACGGAGGTGCATCGAAGAATGCTGAGCGACGAAAACGAAGATTCGCCGGAGAAATGCAGGGAACGTCGTCGTAGGAGAATAGAGATGAGGAGGCTGGCCTCAATACCAGGCGCTGGTACGCCTCCTCCGGAAAGCTCATTCGATTGTCATGCGGAGAGCTCTACCACTGTTGCCAACGGAAAGCGCATTCGATTGTCAGATACGGTAGATTTACCCGGAGCGTCCTCTCTGGTTTCTTCGGGAGATGACGTGAACAGCGAGGCGTTCCAGCCATCAAGCGGACCTCCTCTGGATGAGCCGACGTTTGGGACGATATCAGTGAATGGGAGGTTACGTGAGATGGAGGACGCAATAGCTGTATGCACCAGCCTTTGCAGGCCGGAGATTAATGAAAGCAGGCCTGTTCATTTCTTCGCTGTGTATGACGGTCATGGCGGGTCTCACGTAAATGCTTAAATTCATTTATCTAATTTTTTTTTTCCGATCTTGTTGATGAAGTCGAAGTTGGGGCAATTTGGTAACCTGGGACAGCGATTTGATTAATAGGCGTCTCTATTTATTTGCAGGTGGCAGAACTATGTAGGGAGAAGATGCACGTGATCTTGGAGGGAGAATTGATGCGCGTGGACCACACTGACAGTAGTGAGAATGGGGACGGTAGCAGCAGCGGTAACTCAGGGAAACGTCAACTCCGAAGACAAGGAGGAGATGAAGAGGAGAAATGGAGGAGCGTGTTGAAGAGGAGCTTCGAGAAGATGGACGAGGCTGCATTAAACACGTGCGCCTGTGGTTGCGTAGGGTTTGAGTGTGGTCGCCATCCCATGGACATGGAAGTGGCGCTTGGAGGGTCCACTGCAGTCGTAGCGGTCTTGACTCAAGAGCACATTGTCGTTGCTAATTGCGGTGACTCACGCGCCGTCCTCTGTCGAGGCGGCAGGGCCATTCCACTCAGTTTCGATCACAAGGTTAGTTTTGTAATTTGATAGGAGAATGACAGAACTCTGGGACTGTACTTGATGATGCGAAAAGCATGCATTTGCCACCTGTGGTGTCTTCACCAGATGGCTTTTGTTTTACTCTGGCTAGGCCATATATACTCGACACTTTCCTAGGCCAGTTTCCTGTCTTCTTTTGAAGTCAGGCTATTGCCTTTCTTTTTCTGATGAATCTTATCCAAAATCAAGACTATAGTTTTACATTTTAGCAAATGTCTAAGGATTGATCAGTCGTGATTATTTTCGAATAACCTCTCTTAGCGCTCACAAGTCACAAGCTTACCTCAGCTTCGCTGGTGCTTGGATGTTCATGACACGTGTACAAATAAACCCATGTATTATTTCTAACACCATGGGACAACTGAACATATATAACCGAGTTATCTTCAATCCTATTACACGTTAGTATTTCTCTTATCTTTTGTATAAGCTTCATATTATTTCAAGTTTTCAACATTGCACTTCACGGAATTGAACCCAAATATTGCAACTTTGCAAGGCAAGTTCGTGTAGATTACATTCCGTGCTTGGTCTTGCAATGATAGTTTTCTATTTCCTTAAATATCCGTTCATGAATATCCGAATTATTCCTTTTTTTTTTAAGGAAAAAAAAATAAATTTAAGATTGGAAGAATTTATAAGTAGAAAGAATTCATTTGTAACAGTAACCCTTTTGCCTCATTCCATTTAAGTGCATAGTATTCTCGGATAATTGTCTTTAGACAATTATGTCTCTAATATTTCCATGCTATAGCCAGATATCTTAGTTGGTTTTGTTTTCAGTCCAACAATCGGTAAGTTAATTGTTCCAAATTAGTAATTTACTTTTAATAGATTCTTTTTCTTACATTTATAATATCACTGCTGATTTATTTTCATGCCTTTTCTCCTTTTGAATCTTAAATTAATTCTTTTTACGTTGTTTCCTTAATATTGCTTGCAGCCAGATAGATCAGATGAACTTGCAAGGATTGAAACTGCTGGGGGCCGTGTTATTTTTGTGAATGGGGCTCGAGTTGAAGGCATTCTTGCTATGTCCAGAGCAATAGGTAATCTGTTACTAGGTTTAACTGATAAATTGTTCTCTTTTCTCCAGTAGTATAAATCTTAAAAGATGAGTAAATCCTAAGAACAAGTCATTCCGTACAACATAATTTGAATGCTATATTTGTTTGATTTTCTATCACAACATTTGCATGTAGAAATATAATAATCTTTATTAAATTTGACACAAACTTAATCTTTGTCATTTGACAACAAAAATATCATACTTAAGAGCAATAGATGAGCCCATGGTCTTGTGCAAATGTACAGTATTTTTCTTTATCTTCTATGAAATCATTGGTATAGGAAAGAATGTAACTGGCCCTTATATCGCTGTTTATAATTAAAATATAGAATGATATTAATTGTGGGGTGTGATTTGCTTATAATGTTCATGCTAGATTAGGTGAACAATATGCTTACTCTGTTTTTATTGTTAGTTCTTGTAGCATCATGACAACTGCTAGCATGTTAATTTAGTTATTAAATTTGGCAGAATGTGCAGTCCAATTTTATCTATTTCAGGCTTTCAGCTATTCCTATCATTCTTGGTTGAAACTCTTCTTTTCCCCTCTACTTTTGAACTTGTAAATTACATTGATGCTCAAACTAAGGAGGTCATTTTTTATTTTTTGAAGTACAAAATTTACTCGGTCATTGTTGATAATTGCTTGTCTTCTCATTTTTGTTTCACCGAGAAAAGAAAAAGAAAGCAAATGCTTTCTTATTCATTGGGTTCTAGGACAAAGGTGTTTTCCAAATGAGGCAAATGCAATGGCTATTTGTTATTTGAAATGTGGTTATTGGACCATACAATTTACTATCGTCCAACCAAATGCATGATCAATATCATCTCAGCTATTGGATCATACACTCAACTCAAGCCTCAAGGTCAATGCTGGATGCTACTGTTCCTCGCTTGTTATCGACGGCTCAACTTGTTGCAACCGTTATCCTTTGTTCGAGTTGGGGACTAGCAATACCAAATTGTAGAAAGTTTTTATTGGAGTATGAAAGGATGAAGACTAAAACAAATGGATGATAGTTATGAAAGGGTTGATCTATTCAAAATTTTCTTTTGTAATCTTTGAGGTACACAAATGGGAATTTTTCTTTCCCATCTATGGCCCTTTCAATTTGACCTAGTAGGATTTGAGCATGGGGTTTCCAAGTTGGAGTCCCAAGTTTAATTTGCTAGGCATCTTTCTCTGAACAATGTTTTGTGTAAGATACATCATGTTTGACACTTGACAACTGAAACGATTATTTGTTGTCACGCAATGTTCAATCAAAATACAATATGATTACCAGATTAAAGGAGGTTTGTAATGGTAGATTTTAAGTATCTCTACCCTTGACACATCATCTTTCAACGCTTGCACATTTGTTGGAACTTGGACGTAAGGTTTTGCTTTGGTTTAGGACAAATAGTATTCATTAATATTGTGGTGGAGTTTAAGGGATTCCTTGTCTCGACTCTCGACATATGGTGGACGAATGTTACCCATTAACAAGATATGATAGATCAAGTTCCAAAAATTGCATTTGGTTTCCTACATGCCAAGCGGCTCAAGAAGTCCTATGCTCTCCCAAAAGCTACATGCTTAGCCGTCACGCTCAATTATCTACCTTCTTTAAGAGGAGAGGTATGAGGAACTAAGATGAAGAGAAAGATATTCTTGGGCATTTATGGTGCATATTGGTACCAAAGGATGATTTAAATGTATAATCATCCAACCAATTATTTATCCTTTTTTATTTCCTTGGTTATCTTCCTTTTGACTTGTGTTTCGATTTTTGTGCTTTGTTGATCCATCCAAATGGTAATGTTCATATAGATGGATGTCAACAAGGTGAATTAAAAATGGTTGGGATATTTTTTTTAGAATATAAGGACTTCTACTAGAGTTTACTTTTTGATGAAGTACATTGTATCCGGTTGAAGCTACTCACCTAATTTTTAGACGAAGTCATAATTGGCTGGCTAGATCCACTACCCATGCCTAACCCGATTTCAGCTTCTTCTATAACTTATTTTTCTTCGACTTCTTTGAAATTTTGTCCCGCTTCTTATCACTCAGTACAAGGCTGGCGACAGAGGTACTAAAGGATGATTTAAATGTATAATCATCTAAACTTCTGTAACTCGTGGAACAACAGACTACTCTTGGCTGGCGAACCGAGGTGTTACCACTCCAACAATGATAGTGTTGGCTTCTTTGTAATTTTCCCTTGGCATCCTCAAAAACTTAGTCACCAAGAAAGTTTGTCATCTCAATCCATGCCTATGCAAGGATCTAAGAATTCACTATAAGCAAATCGAATCTTTACTTTATAGATGCTCCTATTAGGCTTCTAACAAACATTATAGTTGATAGTTTCATATAATATATAAAATGTCAAGCAAATGTTTTTCCTTTAATACCTTAACAACAAAACATAGAACCTCGCCCAAGTATACAATATAAATCTTATACCTTTTTTTGTCCTCGTGTTCTGAGAACACAAACCTCCAAAATCTAATCCTATATAAGACAATCAATGTATTACACACCCATAACCCCAACAACCGTCCACCATTTATCATTGAACTTTTTATTAGGTATAGTATTGAATTTCACATCAACAAGAAATCAATCCCACTCCATTCCCAAGCTATATATAAATTCTTATCGTTTTACAAACCATGTTTTATCACAAATTATTATTTTTTGTTAATATGCCATTCAAATGCAATCTCAATACAAGTTCTTATCTTCCTAGAACATGTAGCAACTCTTCAATTTCACCTAACTGGCATCCTTAGCACCATTCGTAAGTGGTTAGTTTGAGAGTTTTGTGAGATTCAAGTTAATGTCAATCTTCTTATGTTGTCACTTAAAGTTTGCCCTAGGTGCAAGGCATCATGCTTAGACCAACACGTAAGTATCAACATCTCCAAACCTTTCTTGGGGTTTATTTCGCAAAAAAGTTTAGGCTTCTTTAGGCCACTAGCGTAAAAAGGCATGTGACTTGCTTCTAGTTTTGGGTGTGAATGCTGCACCTTTGAGAAAGATACAGAGGAAGTGATGCCTAACATGGAATAAATTGATCCAAAATTATGCTCTTGCTAAAAATAGAATTTAGCACTTATTTCTTCATTTAGGTTCTCTTCCCTCTTTGTCATCTAATGTCTCTTTTATTTGTCTGCCTCTGTTCTAATTGGCTAAGTTTATAATGCTACAACACATTTGAGAACATTTGGCTGTTCTTGCATTTTGTTGCTCTATCTGCTTGTTATGTATGTTGTGTAATTAATGATAGAATTTGTGTATATGACTTACTGTTTCATTAGAATCATCTCAAAATGGTAAATACAATTACTGCGCTGACTTGTGCTTTGACCTGCTATTATGGGACCAAATTTCCAGTTTTGCCACAGATATTAAAAGCATAGCAAAAGCTAGAGAAGATGTAATCCCAGTTGCTTGGTATTTAAATGCTTCCTCATGGAATATGTTATTTGTTTTCAGTATTATCTTTACTCACTGCATTTCTGTGCCAATTTCTAGTTTGTTTATTTTCTTGATTAAAGCTATCTATATACTGCTATGATGTGGAGCGCAGCTGGTAATGTAAGTTGGTAAGCTGGTCATGTAAGTTTGATTTTAGCAATTGCAAGTACATTCAACATCACGAATGTACATAATTTAAGTTAGTAAGCTTGCTGATGACTATATATATATATATTTGCGTATATACATGTGTTATTATCACTGTTGAGACTAAGACCCTTATGTGATTGTCCCATTGAAGTGTCTGTGCATCTTAGGGGGTAGAAATGTGTTGAATTGGTTATGATTAGGAATTTTGGTGTTTATTTCTCTGGTCAAACCATGGAGCTGCCAAGTTGAGTGCTGAAGTCAGAAGAGAACTACAGATACAAAGAAGTTGGTGGTTTGACTTTGTTGTCCTGTTGTTTTTCCTCGTATTTACTGTGAGAAACCTTCCATGGTCACAAATGGTGGTTCATTAGCATGAAGGGTTATAATGTTTCTAGTTTTATAAATCTTGGAAGATGCATGATAGCTCTTATGCTGCCCTTCCAAATGGCTGTAGAATTTATTGAATCTCTAGCACAAAAATGTTAATTCCCAAAGTTGCAAGCAGATAGTGCACGAATTTATTTATGTGTGGAAGTTATATTTAGTACTTGAGATTAAATTCTTGACATTACACGCAATACATGCCCACCTGCCTGGAGTTATGACCATTATAATTATCTTGATGCCTGCATTTCTATTTGGCTATACTGGAAGGCTAAAACTAAATGAAATTCAGGGCATAAATTGAAGTGATTACATCTTGTTTTTAGCTTTTGGTATGAAATAATGCTACTGAAATTAATCCTGTCAATCTTTCTGGGATAAGAAGGAAGTTCATTTCAGTTTTCTTTTTGGTGGACATTCCTCACATGCAATCGTATCTTACTGCCTTACAGATAAAAATCAGAAAATGCTTTAGCGTGTTTCCTCTGGCATTATGCGAATGTTTGATGCTTAAGTACACATCTTGCTTTCTATATTGTTCGAACCCTTTGTTTTCTTTTTAAAATCTTCTGGGTAGCAGTAATAGATGTACTATATTTCCTATCTAATCAAGTATAGGACTAACAGCAGTTAAAAGAAAAGGTGTAGGACTAACAGGGGAGCTTGTAAGATCTTCAGAATAGATTAATAATGCTTCTGTTCTTCTCTCACTTTCCTTTTTTTACTGTTCTTGGTTAGGGGATAAATATCTGAAGCCAGTTGTGATATCAGAGCCTGAGATTACCTTCACAAGAAGAGATCCAGAAGATGAGTGCTTGATTCTGGCTAGTGATGGCTTGTGGGATGTTTTGTCAAGTGAGTTGGCTTGTGAGGTAGCTTGCCAGTGCCTGCGGGAAGGAAATTCTACTACTGCTATGAATGCCAGGTCTCATATAGAAGAGGAAGGGAATGGGCCATTATATCCATCTCGAAGTGTGTTGGCTGCTGCACTTCTCACTCGCCTTGCTTTGGGACGGAGAAGCTCTGATAACATTAGTGTAATTGTTGTTGATCTTAAGAGGAGCCGAGGATGATGTAAGTGTCATCATTCAATGTCAATATCAACTTTGTACAGTTGTCTTGAGGGAAAGAAACAGCAGGTGGAGATGGGTTGAATTGGGAATAAAGATCTTTTTATATTAGATTGAACACGTAAATTGACTAAAGTTATCTTTTTACCTATGATAGGTTTGATCAAATGGAATAAGATTTGGTGCGACATGAAACATTTTTGTTGTGTTCTTCATTCACAGGGTGTGTATGTGGGAATGCAACGCAGCTTTTCCCCCTTCTACGTTCAACTCTTTGGGTGTACCGAGAGTCCTCATGGGATCAAACAACTAAACACTGGGAATTGTGATGCCATTTTGTTGATCTTGGATGTTGGGATTGCAGATGATCGTATTTTTTGGTAAATTGGTCATGAACGAATGAAGGCGAACCCTGTAACTCGTCTTCGTTGCATTCTGGTCAAACAAAATACTCGGGGAAAGCTAGCAGAGTGTTACCGCAGAGCTTGCCATCCCTCCTTAGGTGAGTAACTTGTATATTCTTCTTTAAGTGGAACAAATTGCCGTAATTTCGTGGTTACAAAACTGCGGAGAACACGAAGAAATTCGAGGTTCTACTCCCGACGGGTTCCACCTTGATTGAAACAAAATTTCACCTTCTTAAACTAACCTCTGCGACTCCTTTGTAAGTATAATAATTTAAAAATATTAAAAAAAATTTAGTTTAAATTTATATTTTTTTTTATATAATGTAGTTCTGAAAAAGTAAAAAATGATAAAATAGGTTTTTTTTTTCAAATTATTTTCATTAATAGCTAATGTTGAAAAGTGTTCAGCTAAAAAAATAATAATCAGTGTTTTGTTATTTTAATAATTAAAAGTTGAAACACATTTAAATTAATTTTTTTTTCATATTCTAATTAATTTTGAAACATAGCTTAAAGGGTCTAAAGTAAAACCTCCAAAATCCATCCAAGCTCATGAAAGAGATGGGCTCCATACTTTTAAACTCTACCGACGTTTGCTAAATTTACAATAAAATTTGCGATTTGCACGGGGGATTTAGGCCCATTGTTAGATTCCGAAAACAGATTAATTGTGTTAGGGACCTCGGAGAAGATTTATTCAGGCGGTTGCTTGACGTCACCTTTCCCAGAATTTCACACCCATCAACTTTACAGCCATTAACCGATCATTTGACGATCGCTTACAAATGTCCGCCATCATCGGGATACGTGACGTTGTTGTCGACGACTTATACTCACCAGCGAAGCAAAAGGCTGCCAACAAAGGCTTCTACACTGGCCGTTGGGCGCCTCTATTTCGCCGAGATCGACAGCTGCTCGCCGCAGCTAAATTGAAGCTTGTGCTGTGTCTTTTTATCCTCAGCGTCACTGCTTTTATGACTTCCAGGATCAGCTCTTTTATGGGCTGGATCCCTGATGACACTTCTGCCGTCTCTTCTCCTTCTAAGTACCTCCTTTTTCCTGATGATCGTCTCTGGTTTGTTTTGTTACTAAATTTCTCAAGCACTTGGATTCTAACTTCTTCTTTTAAAGTTGTTGGACCTTTTTTTTTGGTTCCCTTAATGCTTACTAGGAGATCATTCACTTTATATAATTGTGAACGAAATTACTCCCAAATGTGGCAATGATGTTGTTCATCTACTTTTGGGAACATCTTTTAAGTAGTTCGCTATATTTGAGCATTGTATGCAATTGTCCAATGGATTTGCGAGTTCATATTTTCAATTTTGTTTGTTCCTTTCGTGAGTAGGAGAGGCTACGCCGTGCTTATCAACAGCAGGAAGGGTAATTCTCTTCTAACGCAATCCGTTGCTCACTACGCGTCCTGTGCTTGCACAGATGCAATCCATGTCTTGTGGTGGGAGACCGATCCTCCATCGGAAAACTTGAAAGCCTATCTCAGAAAGGTCGTGCTTTCGAAGTCGCAAACACCTCTCAAACCCAATTTCAAACTCGAATTCAGTAAGGAGGATAATTTAAGCAACAGGTTCAAGCCCATTGCTAACCTTAGAACTGACGCGGTTTTCTCTGTTGATGATGATGTGATAGTCCCTTGTTCCTTTCTGGATTTCGCTTTTTCTGTGTGGCAAAGTGCTCCTACTACTATGGTGGGATTCATACCTCGTGTGCATTTGCTGGATGGTCTGGTTGGTTCTTTCGTTTCTCCTCTGTAATTTACTATTGCAGTTTTGAAATGTATGCCAGGTGATGAGATTTGTGTTCTTGGTTTTCCTTTTGCGCAGTATGACTGATAAGTTATTTTCTTTTACCTTCTATTTGTGTGATCTCATGGGATTTTATGATTGTGGTTTGAAAGTATTATAATTTTCTTAAAAGGTAATGAACTTAATAGAAATCTATTTTGTTTGAAAAGATTTCTCTGATATTTTTAGGCAGGGCTGATGGTGGGAAATTCTAGCGTAATTGTCTAACAAGATTGAGAAAGATGAGTTTGTCTATATCTAGCTGTTGTTATTTCTAGTTGTCTGTTGCATTACATTCTATATATGATATCTAAGTATATCAAGTAAAGATAGTCGCTTACTCAGTAGTGTTCGCAGTGTTCGGAGGTAGCGATTGTGCTTCTTTGATTTTAGTTCATTGGTGACTACTGAAACTTATCAACTCAGTTTACTGGTTGCTGACTGCCTTGTCTGGGATTTGAAGTTCAAGTCTATGCTAAATATGCGAACTTGTCCAAGAGGCATGCAATGTTCATGCATTTTATCAGATCTGTGACATTATGCATGGTTATAAATAGAGGAGAGGTAACCCACAAATGACACGCCAGTAATGACAGATTGAAATGCTGAACGCTGGAACTACAGATTCATTCCAGATACATAGTTTATGTGTTGACTTGCAGCCTCCAATTTTGTTGCCCCTTAATTTGGGCAGATTAGATGTTTATTAGTTGGATAGCTTATCAGCATTTTTTGCGAAGTGTTTTTTTAACTTTTCAGATTTATTAAGATTCAATTCACTATGGTAAATATGAAAATTTGGAAGCTAGTACTTGGTTGTTCTCTCCTTTTCTTTCAAAGGGGAATTACACACATTATAGTTTTCTTTGCTTCTGTGGCATTCTTACATAAATTAGCTTATTTGACTTTTCATCCCTATTCAATTCAGAAGAATGGTGTCCCATATCACAAATATGGAGGATGGTGGACAGTTTGGTGGATGGGCACTTACAATATGGTCCTCCCAAAAGCTGCATTCTTTCACAAGAAGTACTTGGACTTGTATACAGACGCCATGCCCTCATCAATACAAGATTATGTAGCCAGAAAAAGGTGCTCACTACATTTTTTTTTTCGTTTTTCCTTACGAATTTTGTTCTTGAAAGTGAGGATCATTGCCTTTTCTTCTTTCATACAGGAATTGTGAAGACATCGCAATGTCTTTACTCATTGCCAATGCTACTGGTGCTCCTCCAATTTGGGTGAAAGGTAATGACCTGTGATATTCATATCCATTTTCGTGGTTTCACATGCTTAAAAATAGTCTTAAGATTATTACTGTCCTTAATAATATATTCACATTTGACTCATTATGAATCAATATTGCAGCTATTTTAGTTTTAGAGCAGAAAATGACTTTAAGGAGTTTCACCAATGGATAGGATGAATTACCATCTTGAGTGAGTAGTATCTCACCATTTATAGGAAGGGCCAGTTCTCATTTTTGTTGAAAACAAGTATGCTCCCTGAGTGATTAGTCTGTCTGTTGATAGGCCAGTCTATGACTTTGTTTTAAATAGTAACAGAACAAATTGTTTTGTTCAGGTTCTGATTATAATATTTTCTATTTAATTTGCTGGAGCACCAGTTTTCTATAAATGCTTGATGCTATGCCTTGTGAGAGTGTTTTACCTTCCTGACATCAGAAAGATCACCGATTAAATTATGATTCAAATTTATAAACTCGTAGATTGTTACTAATGATTCTGTCTATTTGATCATAATGTGACTTGCAAGGTCTTAGGAGTGTATTAAAATGTACAAAACTTTCATTTTGGGGTTATTGAAATGGCAATCCTGAAACATTTCAGGAAAGATGCATGAGATTGGATCATCAGGCATAAGTAGTGTCAAAGGACGTAGCGATAGGAGAAATAAATGCCTGAAGGACATAATTTCCCTGTTGGGAGGAAGTGTGCCTCTAGTTTCAAGCAATGTAAAAGCTGTAGATGCAAGACGAGAATGGTTCTGGTAGTTGTGAAGTTGGATTTTTGGGATGCTGCCGAATAGTTGGGCTCTCTATTCATCTCTATGTTGCAATCAAGTTGTAGATTACGCTTATTCTGCCTATATAATTGTATAGAGAGTTGTTCAAAAGACTGGTATGACGTTGTTGTTAACTGATAATTTTCTCTGTCGCTGCATCATCTTTCTATCTCCCATTCAATGGTTCCTTGTCATGTATTTTGATCAGATGGTTGTGAAGAAAAAGGAAAATCTGACTATGAGAACGAATCTGCAAAGAATGATAACCATAAAGTGTACGTTTTGGATTTGATTTTATTGACAGCAAAATATAAATAGATGGTTTCGTGTTTATAATATATATAATATTTATGTAAATGCGAATTCATTTTAATTTTAGTAATATTTTCGGCTCATTCTGAAAATTGTCATATTGTGTTTATATATGTGAATTTATCTCATATTGTTTATGACACTAAATTTTTTTTAGTTTTATAAAAAAAAATAAAAAAAGGGGGCAATTTTCCAATTATGATGGTTCATGAGTGCACTAATGTTTAGTGGATGGTGTTATTAATATTCATTTTTTAAAAAAAAATAAATTGAAATTAATGTCGTTATTATAGTGAAGGTGGGTGCAATGTATATTTAATAATAATAATAATAACAGGCCTAACATGTAGAAACTGAAATTTTAGTGGGTCTTAAATGAATAAAACATAAATAAAAGATAAGGGGTTTAAAAACAGGGAGAATATGAATAATATAACATTAATGATTCAAGATGGGTATATCCTAAATGATAATGGCGAAGTGTAATGTGTGTGAATTGGCATTGAATTATGAATAAGTTATCACGTGAAGGTGAAGAGCAAATTTCGCCACCTACTCACTCCCACTGTGACAGCGACGCCTAAATTACAACGTGGCTTTCATTTTTTGTGAAATTAAAAATAATAATCAATATAATCTATTAATGATTTAAAAATAATACCATAATAACGCTTGTTTCTGATTACCTAAAAATTATGTACAGGGGAAGTTTCCTATCAGATTTAAAAAAAAAAAAAAAAAAAGAGTAAAAAGGTCAAACTTAACAAAAGGGTTTGGCTTTTTGATATTCTCTCCGTCAGTTCAGGCTGGTGAAAAACAACTATTATATTATATTATATTACCCACTCCCACTTCACCTGCTCTTCTCACTAACTAATCTATTAATAGGTTATGATATTATATATTAATTTTGATGTAAACTTACCAATTTCACTCTCAATTAACTATTAATTAAAATTTTTAATTGGGTGATTTAATGCAGATGACAGACCTGTATCTTTAGCATATCAATCCCCGGTGAGCCGACATTGGTGAAAATGCTAAAATCATCACTAACACAGGTCTGGACACTCCGAACAACCATGACTATGAACAAGCCTTCCTCCTTCTCCTCCTTTCCTTTCTAGTCTTTCTACACCTTTCTCACCATGCCATCTCGCCCGATTCCTCCGCCTCCGTCCCATATCCCTTCTCCTACACCCTCTCCCACCCTATTCCCTCATCATCACCGCCCTCTCTCTTCCACTCTCCTCCCCCCACTTGGCGCTGCCACAGCCGCCTTCTCCTGTCTACTAGTTTTCGTTATCTGCTTCCGTAAGATCACCCGCAAGCGCACTGTTCCTTCTGACTCTAAACCACCTCACCGCTTCTCTTACTCTACCCTCCGTCGCGCCACCGATTCCTTTTCCCCTTCCCTACGCCTTGGACAAGGTGGTTTCGGCTCCGTTTTCCGCGGCACTCTCCCTAATGGTAAATTAGTCGCCATCAAAGTCATGGACTCCGGCTCACTTCAGGGCGAACGTGAGTTCCAAAACGAGCTTCTTTTTGCCTCCAAACTGGACTCCCCTTACATCGTTACGGCCCTTGGTTTCTCCTCTGATCGGAAACACCGTACGATGTTGCTGATATATGAACTCATGCCTAATGGCAACTTGCAAGACGCCCTTCTCCATAGGAAGTGCCCCGAATTGTTTCAGTGGATGAAAAGGTTTAGCATTGCAGTTGATATAGCTAAAGGGATTGAACATCTTCATTGTTTGGATCCGCCTGTTATTCACGGCGATATAAAGCCCAGTAACATTTTACTGGATCAGTGTTTCTCGGCAAAGATTGCGGATTTTGGATTGGCGTGGCTGAAAACAGAGAATCAAAATCAGAATCAGTACGAGATTAAGGTCGAAGAGACTGATGTGGGGAAGACGAACGGTGGATCGGATCTGAAGAAAGCTGAATTAGAGAGCAATAATGGCGCTCCAATTGACGATTATGGATCTGTGGTGGAGACCGAAAGTGTAACTACAGGTTTCGAGGAGTTCAACTTGGGAGTGGAGCAGTCCCCTGAGAGCTTTCTTATGGGACCTGTTTCTGTTTCTGCAACATCGCCGGAGGCTGTAGATGCTATAAGTGTCTCGCCTGAGGCAGGTGGCTTGGCAGTGCATCCGCATGAGTTGAATTTCGATGGGGCTAGCAATGAGAATGGGAACGAATTGATTAATGGAGGGAAAATGATAGGCAGAGGGATGAACAGGGCATCTGGAGGGGACTGGTGGTGGAAACAAGATAACAGTGGCGCGGTGGAGAATGGACCGGTGAAGGATTATGTGATGGAATGGATTGGAACAGAGATAAAGAAGGAGAGGCCTAAGAGCGATTGGATTGGAGCAGCTTCATCCAGTAATCAAACAAATGGGAAAGTTGATAAGAAGAAAAATCGAAAGCGTTTGGAATGGTGGGTTTCTTTGGACGAGGAGAAGGAAGAGAAGGTTTTGAAGAAGGAGAAGAGAAGGCCTCCCAGAGAGTGGTGGAAGGAGGAGTATTGCGAAGAATTGGAGAGAAAGAAGAAAAAGAAAAAGAAGAAACGAAATATGGGGATGACCAGCGATGCCAATGGAGGAGGAGAAGAGTGGTGGCCAAGGGATGAAGAACTGCAAGTTGAGAGAAAGAAGAAGAAGAAGAGGAGTAGGAGTAGAAGTAGTCGGGGCAGTATTGACTGGTTTAGCGGTGAGCTATTTCGAGGTACATTCAACAGCCATGATTCTTTAAGCGGGGAGATAGCGAAGAGTGGAGTTAGCAGTACACCGAGTATGAGAGGAACTGTGTGTTATGTAGCCCCTGAGTATGGAGGCGGTGGGCAGTTATCAGACAAGTCTGATGTGTATAGCTTTGGAGTTTTATTGTTAGTTCTCATTGCTGGAAGGCGTCCGCTTCAGGTTACAAGCTCGCCCATGTCTGAATTTCAGCGTGCTAATCTAATACATTGGGCTCGTCATCTTGCACGCGCTGGAAAGCTTCTTGATTTGGTTGATCAATCTGTACAGTCTCTGGATCGAGATCAAGCTCTTTTATGCATTACTGTTGCTCTTCTTTGTTTGCAGAAATGTCCTGCTCGCCGGCCTTCAATGAAGGAGGCTGTGGGGATGCTCACTGGTCAATCAGAGGCGCCTCAATTACCGGTTGAATTTTCTCCTTCACCTCCCTCACGCTTTCCTTTCAAGTCCAAGTCAAATAAGAAGATCCGGTGAGTTTTCATCTTTCGTTGGCAATATCAATGAACAGTACTATGTTCCTATACATAATTGTTTGATCATCTTTGCGGATGATACATGTAAAGGAAAAAAAATATAATTTAATATACGATAGATTGATACAGCTTTCACTTGCACTAATATTGATACTGGCATGGCCTACCAATCTATCACTATTGTCATGATTCCTTCTGTAGAGGAATTACAGATTTGCAAACACTATATGTTGACCCAACTCCATCTTTGATCCAACATTGAGTTTTAGGAATGTCATTTAGTACTCGAGTATGCCTTTTTAAATAGGGTCCAGGTTTTCAGTGATGAGGCCGTCTCAGTAACTTTCATATGGCTCTTTGAATTTTAAACAAGCAGCTTTCTTTTCCTGCTTGGAGTTATCCTTCTTGTCTGAAACCTTTTGTGAGCTGGCTGAGCAATTAATTCATGGTTTCCATTACCATTATTCCATTACTGGTGTTTGCAATATTGATACGTTTGCAAATACTAAAACTGATAACACCACCGATGTCTGCTGTATATTGTATGGTGATGCCAAAATACACCTTGTTCTGGAAACTTGACAAGAGAAAAGAAAGAGGATAATCAAATCAATGTACTTGTTACCATATTTTGATGATGTTCAGATATAGGCTCGGTCTTCTTCTGAAGAGGATCTCCACTTGCTGATGTTTTGGTCTTAGGATTAGTGGTTGTTTATCATGGAGAAGGGACGATATTCAATGATGCAGATAGGACATATTCCTCAAACTATTAAGACAGACTTGAGTTTTTAGTCTGGGAAGTTTACATGTTTAATTGCTCCGTTGTCGATGAAAGTTTGCAACTTGTTATTGGCTGCCCAAAAGTCATGGAACTTTAACCCTGAATAGCACCTACCTCCTCCACCCCTATGCAGCACACACAAACACGCACTCAAAGCCTGAGAGAGATCACTGAACAAATGCATGTGTGCAGTAGAAGGAGAAAATATACACTCTCTGTTGTCTAAGTCATTATCAATTGGCTCTATTATGTGCTTATGGTTGTAGCAAATTGTCCATTCATGACCTACTCGTGATCCATCTGTGGTTTCTTTTAAGAATAAATAAGAGAACTAGGGGGGTTGAGGGGAGAGGAAAGACTATGCCTTTGCGGTTATACCAAGTCATTTTTACTATGCTGCTTCAAATTGGGTGTATTTTATTAAAATTTGTTACCAGAAATACATGCTCTGAGCCATTGCTTCCTTGGCTTTTTTCTAGCTACATTAATTGCTGCGCAGCTTTTGCTTTATAATTCTTCGTTTTTGATATTGTTCATATTTGATCTTGATACGAGTGATAGGATTATGATGCTCCTAGCTTTTGAATCAATCCACTTCCATTTTTTAGTCGTAAGATTGAAGCATTGGACAATTTCCATTAGAAATAGCTTATGTTTTGTCCAGAGTTAGTAGTGGATGTTCCAGAGTGAAACTGTTTTGGAAAATATTGTAATTTGATCCAGTTTAGAAATCAGAGCAATGGTTTTGAAGTCTATTTTGCGCTCTGATTATCCTTCTTTGTGGGATTAATTGCAAGGCCCAAGAACAAGAAGGTAACTTCCACAGAAATTGGAATTATGTAGAGGAAATATGATATTTTTTTTTATTAAACTAAGTAAATCCAGGTTTGGTTTGAAACCCTCTATTAGTTTACTAGTTGGAATGGGCTTTAGATTAGAACCTAGTTTGAATTGGCTTAGGGCTGGATTCATGACCACTCTTCAGAAAAAGGAAATGTATAGTAATCTTTTTTTTTTTAAAAGAAATAATAATGATAATTATTTAATATTTGTTATAAATAAATTAATACAAGGGTTGACCTCACCTCAATTTATCTTTTTTCGAATCTTAAACTGGATTGAGACATATAATCAGGTTTCAGTAAACCATTCTATTTTTTTAAAAAAATGAAGAACTTGAACTGGTATTTTGTCTTAAACTGTTGCATTTTGAAATTGAAAGTGTTATCCAATACAAATCCTGTTTCATTTTGATATTATACGATCAACCAATCATTTTTGTGCACGACAGCCGTCAGGGGGGGGGGGATCCAGTTGAGTTTGATGATGCGACTCAATTCAGAATCTTGAAACGTTTTGAAGTCTTATAATCACGTGGCTGATTAGTTTTTATCCCGAGAATTAAGGAAAACAAACAATAAACAACAACCATGGATTGGGCTTATAATGAATACGACAATGCTAACTTATTTTCAGATGGAGCTGTCCCCTATTTAACTCTTGGAGTTTGGAACGTTGATGATCCTAATATTACTTTTTTGTAACAATTTTCTTTCTCTTTTTTTAATATATATATATATATATATATATATATATATGAAAGAAGTATGCTTTAATTTCTTTATACTTTTTTAAAATATATAAATATTTAAAAGAAAAATCAGGGTACATTTTGGTCCAATGCGAATAAAATCACTATCTATCTTTGGCAAATTCAGTATTATTATTATTATTATTATTATTATTATATTTTGATATATCTATCAAATATAATATCTTACTTTTATTATTATTTTTTAAAATTTATTTGACTTTTAATTAAAATTTTGAGCATTATAATGATGCCTTCAAAATATACTTTTTATTTTTTAAAAAAAAAATTAAAAAAAAAGTACAAATAAAAGGTTTCTATGAGGCTTCCTGGTGACACCTCATCCTCATTTAAACATTTATTTTATCTTGTTCAGGCGAATGATACTAAACTTCTGTGTGGTATGCAATATATATGGAAGAATAAGTTCCAATCAATAACTGATTTTAAGTCTCTAATTAACAAATAAACTATGACAGACTCACCTAATTAATTGATGAGCTTTATCCACAATTATCATATCATTCTGACCCACCTTCCTAATTTTATGATCTCTACATTGATGAAGATAATCCACCACCCCCATCTACTGACTAGATAACTACCAGTTAAACAGAGCTTTTAATAAGAGGTACCTCACACCATCATATAGCATCTCCTTGTTTTCTTTAGCTCTAGAGTTTGTTGATTTGATTGTGGGTCTATATGTACTATGAGGCGATAAAGAATAAATAAATAAATTTTTAAAGAAGCAGTGGTGCCAAGGTCTTTAAGCGAAGCATAGTAGAGAGAAGGAGAATCCCAATGCATATAATGGTCCCAAAAGGTGTCGAGGTGAGTGCTTTGGTGCATATTAAATCACCACTTACAAATAATAATAATATAATATTAATTGAGGCTAAGCATTTGATTTAAGTGCGCAGGAGATGGCAAACGCAAGAACTGGTAAATATATTATCGGAAAGAAGGCTTCATTCCATATCTTCCGGATATCTTTTTTCCTTGGTCCTGTTTGTTATGTGTCTGCTTCTTTTTCCCGATACAGGTTTGGTGCATGCACTGCACAATCTCCATCTTTTTTACACCTCTTCTGCTCATACGTACCCCCATACACTCAAATTTATTATTTAACAATCTAATCCCTATATATTTTCATTTCTTTCTTTTATTTTTAATTATTATTATTATAGCACATGCCATGAAAATTATATGAATTTTTACAAGCTTGGAAAAACGTCTGGATTAATTAATGCGATCACCATATAATTATTTTTTTACATTAATTAATGCGATCCCAATATCGTATTTGATCTTGGAAAAATCATCAGCACAAAGCTAAAAAGGATTTGGCCTCCATTTCAACTTCATAGCATCCATTTAAAACAAAAAAAGAAGGCTTGAGCAGTAGCTTGCATTGTTAGTAACGAATGAAAAGGAGCAACCTCTGCGAGATATTGATGGTGAGGGAAGAGGGAAATCCAATGTGGTAAGTAGTCAACAAATGGAGAGAGGGCATATCACAGACACTTATTTAATATATCAAAGGGTATTTTATTTACATTAATGGAAATTTAATTTTAAGTTTAACAGAAATATTATTGATTTATTAATGGAATAAAGATATAAAAATTAATTTATTGTTTAAATTTAAAACAGGCTAATTAGTTTATAGATTTTATTATAATTAAGAGACTTTACTGTAATTTACCCAAAAAAAAAAAGGAAAATTAAGGGAATCTTTGGCATCTCAGGTCAGGGCCATAGAAGATCACATAACCTAAAACGTATCTGCTTCTTTAACCTCCACTCCCATGTGCCACCTTACCCTTTCTAGCTTCCAAGAAATTTTGGAACTATGTTTCGTTCACACCAAGGCAATGAGTTGTGCTTCCAGATTTCTTCTAATCCACACCACAATATCTCACGAGATCTGATTCTCTCTCACCCTGCACTCTATGCCAGTGATGTAACAGATGACCTTGGAAATAGTCGGCGGCCAAACTCGATTTCTAAGGACAATGTTGAGACTGCTAGGAATAAAGATAATGATAAGAAGAAGATGTTGCATAGAGATATTGAACGCCAAAGGAGGCAGGATATGACTACCCTTTATGCATCCCTTCGATCTTTACTCCCTCTTGAATATATCAAGGTCACAAACTTTCCTGTTCTCGTTTCTACTATTGCATATTAACTATACTTGTAAAAGATTTCCTGGGTTACGTTTAATTTGTGCAATTTTTCCCCAAAATGGTTTAATTCTCCCTTTCATTCTTTACTATATACATATTATGTATCTCCCTTCAAATTTCTCAAAGAAAACTCCTTTTCCTCTCTCCATCCCTCGCTTTCTGTTGTGCGTGTATGTTTGCGGGTAGATTTTATTTTGATTGTATAGAAAATTATACCGACACAACTCACAGGGGTACTCATATCTTGCTGGGTTTTCAGGGAAAGCGTTCGATGTCTGATCACATGAACGAGGCTGTGAATTATATCAAGCACATGAAGAAGAGGATCCAAATACTGGATGCCAAGAGGGACGAGTTAAAGCAGCGAAACAATTTGACAGAGATTCCCCTACAAAGTGGAAGTTCAAATAACTTTTCCCCAAGTACTGAAGTCATAATCCGGCCTCGTTTAGGTGGCATTGAGATTGCGTTCAGCAGTGGCTTTAGGGAGCAAGGTTTGACCCTCTCAAGAGTACTGCAACTACTGCTTGAAGTGGAACTTTCTGTAGTTTACTGTGTTTCCACCAAAGTGAATGAAAGGATATTTCACAACGTCCATGCTGAGGTATAATAATTTATTCTCAATTGTTAGGTTTAGGGTTTTATGTGTACATATATATGAAGTTGCTCTCTGATTGATTAAGTTCAAGAGTAGCTTAGCTTCACTTATGATGTTTGCTTCACAGGTGAAAGATCCAACTTGCTTAAATCTATCCGAGCTGCAGCAGAAATTAAACCCATCCGTCCTTCGATTTTAGACATGCTTATTCAAATAACTTCTTGATTGTTGATGACTCCAGTTCTGCACTTTATACAGTTCTAACTTTATTAGATCCAAACACTTGGTTTTAATTGCTGAAATAATTAGATGTTGATCCATATACGTTCTACCCTTACGCTTTGGTTATATTTGGAGAAATTTTTTGGAAATGTCATTTGGAATCTTCATTTGCATTTTCGGAAAATTTTTAATGAGTAGACATCTTCCAAGCATTTTGAGAAGTGTTTGAGGTTCGCTCAGAAATTCCCTTAAATTAAGCCTTATGCTTTGCATAATGTGCACATATATCGAACCCGGGCTCCATCTCGTTTTCATATGAAATTTGGATCATTTATTTAGCTATGTAAAGGATTTCACATGTTATGTGTATCTTGATCACTGACTGCTAAAGATCATTAGTTTCAAATGTATTTCGGAAATATAGAATCTTGAGGTACAAAGAAATAGATATACAATAATATGAAGATTCAGTTGCTTCCATATCATCTCACTGAACGTCATAAGAAGACCTCCTACTATTGTACAGATTTGTACCTCTCGTATGCATGTTCTTGGTTAAAAAACAATTTGCAGTATCATATGAATCTGAATTATGATATTAGACATGTGAAAGCAGTTAAAGGGTAAGAGAAAACCACTACTATCTTAAATTTCTTGAAGTCTCACTATTAAGCTTTTCCTCCATATGCAATTATAATAAGGTAACTTTTTTGGTTGCATGTATTCATGGTGGCATTGTGTCTTCAATTCCTATTTGTTTATGGGTAATGAAATATATTGTACACTTTATTATATGGTTTTTTATTCATATGATTCTTTTTTGAGATTGCAATCTTATTAACTTAATTTGATCCCTAGCTTCATGTGTGCAAATTCTGAATGCTTACATGAATGAATCTGTTTGCCACATATGTGTATATATGATGCTGAACTTGCATGTATATATGAATATGTTATATATATAGTTAGCTAAATGATGTTGAACTTGTATATTGATTTTCTGGGGATTTGGTGTTCCTGCATGTCTATAATATGCTATAAGGTGGTGTGTGATATGGGAAAGTGAGTGATATGTGAAATGCAATTAACAAATTATATGTGACATGCACCAACCGGCAGAATGAGGTATGTGGTCCAAGGTTTATGCGCTGTACACTGAATCCTTCCAGCTATGTAATCCCAATCCATTATCGGTTAGGATTTGATGCCAGCTTGTGAAATTAATCTACATCTGTTAAAATCTCTTTATATCATATGTTTATAATATACAGTTGCAGTGATGATGGGTCCACGTGCTACAAGCAAACCGAATCCCTATACTGACATCCTTGTCTTTCTTATGCTCCACATACAGATAATGAACATATCCTGTTCCTCATCTTAGTCAGTTACCTTTTCGGTCGGATGTGTGTGTTTTAGGAATAATTAAGGTAGCTTCTGGTTTGGTGACTTTTTCTCTATCATGTAGTTGCTTACTTACCTGTGATTGTAAATTGTGAGTACATGTCGGACATAGTTTGTTTTGCAATATATATATACATAGCAGAGATGAGGACTCAACGATCTCTTGCAAAAGAAAATGACTTTATGCAGAGAGGACACCCTGTTTAAATACCATGTTGTGCTTCTGCTACACATGCAGAAATAGCGTACGACTGCATATATTACTACATTGATTGTGGTATATGTGTTTTGGGTAATTTATGATATTCAGAAGTCAAGAGGATTAGAGCAATAAAATTAGAGGATGGATAATATATATTCGAAATATAGATGATGACAGAAAGTGTATGGGATGTCTTTAATTTCATATCCTGTTGTGTGGAAAGTAAACACACCCATTTTA
>CAOGCB010014862.1:0-18131 GCA_948266635.1 Cnidoscolus chayamansa
GGTTAAGTGTTGGGCATTTGCCCCTTTTAAATGTTTTTATGCCACTTTTCCTCCAATGGACCTTTTTGCCCCTCTCTTCTCTTTTCTTTCCTTCTTATTCCTTTATTTCTATTTCAAATTTCTATTTTCATATATTATCCATTTATCTTTTGTATTTTCATTTAAACCATTTACTCAATTAAATTTTCTCACCTATGACCCAACACTTGAACCACTACGGTTTTGGGTCAACCACTATATAAATGAAATGTATAAGACTACCCGGCCCACTGGTCGGATGTTACAAGTGTCCTTAGACACATGGATTTAGAAAGGTGTTTCCCATGTGTCGTGGGAATCATTCCATTATAGAAAAGCTCCATGCTAAACCTCTTTAGCATATTGTCTATGTATGTGAATTGGAAAAGACTAAGCAACCTTTTGGATTTATCTCTATAGACCTGGATTCCCAAAATATAGGTCGCTTCTCCTAGGTCTTTCATGGAGAACTATCTCAACAACCATATCTTGAGTTATTATAGGACAACTATATCATTTCCTATCAGTAGTATGTCATCTATATATAACACCAGGAACACAATGATGTTCCCACTAACCTTTTGATATACATAAGACTCATCTGCCATTTTATGAGAAACCAAACTCTTTGATTGTATCATCAAATCAGATGTTCCAACTCTTGGATGCTTGCTTCAATTCGTATATTGTTCTTTGAAGCTTGCATACCATGTTTCCATCTTGACATCCATTTTCCACATCAAATAGTTATAATGAGCAGCAATGGCTAGCAGAATACTAATAGACTTAAACATAGCCATTGGCAAGAAGGTTTAATCAAAGTTAATATCTTTTCTTTGATGATACCCTTTTGCAAGTAAGCGAGCTTTGTAGGTAATCACATTACCATCCATGTCGATCTTCTTTTTGAAGATTTATTTACACCCAACAGGTTTTATCCTTCAGGTGGAGACAACAAAGTCCACACTTGGTTCTCATACATGGAATCCATCTCAGATTTATGGCCTTGAGCCATAGTTTCAATTTTGAACTCTTTAGAACCTCCTCGTAGCTCGTGGGCTCATGATTTTCCACTAGTGTCACATCCTTTGTATAACATATGAGAAATCCATATCTCAAGAGCGTGAGATACCCTAATAGAAAGTCTAGGAGCAAGTGTAATCGCTAGTTCTAAGTTTTTCTTGATTGGAGGAATGGTTGGCTCAATTTCCATAAACACTTTGTTCCATAAGGAGGTAGAAGTAATATCCTTTAGACTCTCTAGGAAATACCACAAATAGACATTTGTCTTATTTAGCATCCAATTTTTCTGACACGGTCCTCTTCACATATGTCGAGCATCCCCATACTCGCATGTGTGAAAGAATTGGTTTCCTCTTACTCTATATCTCCTATGGGGTGGAATCAATTGATATGGAGGGCACCATGCTTATCACATAAATAGGTGTCTCTAATGTGTAACCCCAAAATGGCTTGGGTAGGTATGTTAGGCTCATCGTGGACAAAACCATGTCTAACAAGGTTCAGTTTCTCCTTTCTGCAACTCCATGGGAGGATTCAACTGAGATAATATCCCATTATCTCTAAGATAACTTTAAAACACATGGCTTAAGTATTCACCACCTTGATATGATCGTAGTGTCTTGATACTTTTACCAAGTTGTTTCTCTACTTTATTTGCAATTCATTGAACTTTTCAAAGGCTTCAGACTTGTACTTCATCAAGTACACATACCCATATTATGAGTGATCATCGATAGAAGTAATGAAGTGTAAATATCCACCTCTAGCTAGTGTTGCCATTGGGCCATATATATCACTATGTATCAACTCCAATACATCACTCACACATGCACCTTTACAACTAAAGGGCACCTTTGTCATCTTGCCCAATAAACAAGGTTCTCATGTGTCATATGATTCATAACCAAATGACCCTAAGTCACCAAATTTGTGTAACTTAGTCATGCAGTCCTTTTTTATGTGGCCCAAGTGACAGTGCTAGAGATAGGATAATTTTGGATTATCCAATTTCATAGATCTCATTTATGTTTTCGAGGACATAAATTCCATTAATATTATTTATCGAGAAATAAAATATCTTCTCAAGATATATTGAACAACCCTTGTTCTTATCAATGGAAATCAAATATCCTTGTTCTACTTGATAAGATAGTGAACTTGTGTTCTTAGATAGAGTCGGAACATAATAACAATTATTAAGTTCCAATGCTAATCCTGAAGATAAATTTAAGACATATGTTCCTACGAATGATGCATCAACTCTTGCTCCATTTGTCACTAATAAGTCCATCTCGCCTTTATTTACTTTTCTACTATTCCTTACTCCCTTTGGATTAGAACACAAGTGCAAACCACAATCAGTATCCAATACCCATGAGTGATTTTCAATAGTAGTATTAGCATTTATCTCTATGACATAAATACCCAATGATGTAGCATCCATATGCTTTTTTTCATTAAGAGACTTTACATATGTCATGTAAATTAGCATTTTTATTGCCAATTTTCCTTGATATTCCACTTAAGATTTTGCAATGGAATTGCAACTTCAATATCTCATATTGAACCACGCAACCTTATTTCTCAAACAATTCCAGCAATAGTTTTGTTATGATGAAATAGTGGAATAGCTTAACCAACACATAGACTAGATGATAATGTATGAGGACAATCCTCAAATTGCTATACCAGGCCATGTCGTTAGAGCCAGTGAGTATGTTATCATCAAGAATGCATCTTAGATTAACAAATGGTGTGCTCATGATGATCTAGATGTAAAAAAACAACATTTTGGATTATGAATATGATTTATGCATTAACTTAAGTATAAAATTATGCAAATAGTTAACTCCCACTATTTTATTGTGAACCAATAGCACTCACTATTTGGCCTAAGAAGAGCCCATTGGGTAGGTTCTCTTAATGGGTCAATATCATTCCTTATTAATGTTTTGGCCTTCAGTTTGCTCAATAAGCTTTCCTTTAATTCAAACGATAGGTATCTCATACTAATTGCATCATATGCAATTACTGAATCATTGAGTTATCGACTCTTAATAAATGTATATCTCATATACATATTCCCAACCTTGCCTCCAATTTCAATAACCTTGACTTTGGCCAAACTCTTATTGAAACCAAGAAAAACCCATTGGGTAGGTTTCCTTAATGGGTCAGTATCATTCCTTGTTAACTTTTAAGCCTTGAGTTTGCTCAACAAGCTTTGCTTAAATTAAAACAGTAGGTAACTCACACCAAATGCATCATATGCAATTACTGAATCATTGAGATATCAACTCTTGACAAATGTATATCTCATATACATATTTTCAACCTTGCCTCTAATTTCAGTAACCTTGACTTTGGCCAAACTCTTCTTAAAACTAGTTCAAAACGAACCCATTAGTCACGATTTGAATATATTCAAGGTCGGTGGGCTTGACTTTGGTTGGGATGACACAACCAAAATTGAACACTAGTTTAAACTGTGGTAATGGAAGGTTGAACAGTTTTAATATTAATTTAGGATGGTTTTATTATTATTTATAGTCTCATCATACATGGTTATCGTACAATGATACAAGCATAGCATATGCACACATCACATATATTATTCATGATCTAGTTATGACATTTTTCTACGTTGGCTCCTTCGATCCATGAAGGAAACTATTAGGCCCAACCGAAGTAGCATGTAGGAATTTACAACCTAAAATATAAACTATTTATACTATAGGGTTTGTATAGATTTTGGACTACAACATGTTACAGATGTGGACAGGAGGGCCACTTCTCTAGAGAATGTCCCAACATGACATGGCAAGCATAGACATAGCAGACAAGTACGATAGTGTAGCTCAATTGGCTACTAGGTCAAGTAATGCAGCAGCTCCACAGGGTCGAGGTTAGGGGAGAGCTCGAGCAGCAAGATTCTCAAGGGCTTAGTCATGAGCCCAATGGCACCAGCTAGGATATTCACCATGACACAGTAGGAGGCTAACATATCCAACACGATGGTATCATGTACATTTTTTATTAGTAGTTCTCATGTGTATATTTTGCTAGATTTGGGTGCCTCTCACTCATTTATAGCACTAAGGGTAGTGAGCAGTATCGAGTTGATTTCTACTCTAATGGAATGTTTATTATGGTTTAGTAGACTCAAGTGTGATTCGACATTGGCAGAGAAGCTGTCAGTGTTGTCCATTTTTTATTGAAGGTAGGTGCTTTCCAATAGACCTAGTGGTGTTCGATTTGATAGACCTCGACATCATGCTAGGTATGGATTGTCTATCACTACATGATGCTACCTTAGACTATAGGAACAAGGTAGTCAGATTTAGAGGACAAGATAGATCATATGTCACATTTCAAGGGACACCATAAGGATGCCCATTGGTTTAATATCTTCTATGCAGAAGCATGGATTGCTTAGGAAGGGTTGCTAGTGATTTATAGCTTATCTTAGGACAATAGACTAGATTATGAGAGAGCTAGAGTCGATGCCAATAGTGATGGAGTTCCCTAATGTATTCCCTAGAGACCTTGCACGTTTGCCACCTGATAAGGAGATAGAGTTTGAGATAGAATTATTATTGGGTGTTAGACCTATTTCTTTCCCACCCTATAGGATAGCTCCTATAGAATTGAAAGAGCTTAAGACACAGGTATAAGAGTTAGTTGATAAGGGTTTCATCCAACCAAGTACATCACCATGGGGTGCACCTGTCCTATTTGTAAGAAGGAAAGACGGAATCATGAGGCTATGTATAGATTACAGATAGTTGAACAAGGTCATTGTGAAGAACAAGTATCAATTTTCGAGAATTGATGATTTGTTCAACTAGTTGGTAGAAGCTACTTGCTTCTCTAAGATAGACTTGAGATTGGGTTATCATCAATTGATATCAAAGAGAGTGATGTATTCAAGACTGCATTCAAAATGAGGTATGGGTATTATGAGTTGCTTGTAATGTCGCTTGGGTTAACAAATGCCCCAGAAACATTCATGGATCTCATAAATTGAGTTTTTAGACCGTCCCTAGATCACTTTGTGATAGTCCTCATCGATGATATCTTAGTGTATTACTGGTTTTATAGACACTAAGAGAGCACCAATTGTATGTGAAGTTCTCGAAGTGTGAGTTTTGGCTGAGCAACATATCTTTCTTAGGCCACATGGTGTCAGAACATGGCATCGAGGTGGACCCTAAGAAAATAGAAGCAGTAGCAAATTAGCCTACACTCACAATAGTTATAGAGATCATGAGTTTTTTAGGTTTGGTTGGCTACTACAGGAGATTTGTATAGTATTTCTCCAAGATAGTTGTTCCAGTGACACGATTGACACAGAAGAACCAAAGGTTTGTTTGGTCTGGTGCATGTGAATAGAGCTTTCCAAAATTAACAACAATATCAACACTAGCTTTTTTGAAGACAAATAAAGACTTCACCGTATACTGTGATGTGTCTAGACTGGGATTGGGGTATGTTCTGATCAGAATGATAGAGTCATATCATATGCATCGAGACAGTAGAAGAAGCATGAGAAGAACTACCCAAATCAAGATCTGGAGATGGTTATAATTATATTTGCACTAAAGATGTGGAGACACTACTTATATGGGGTCAGGTGTGAGATCTTCATAGATCGTAAGAGTCTCCAGTATTCTGACTCAGAAGGAGTTGAATATGAGACAAAGATGATTGGTAGAGCTGCTTAGTGATTATAAATGTAGAATACAGTACCATCCAGGCAAAGAAAATATAGTTGTCAATGCCCTCAGTCGAAAATCATGGACTAGTTTATCTTACGCCGGTGCAGTATGATGACCAGTGGTCACTGACTTTTACAAACTGATTGGCGAAGGGCTTTGATTGGAGATAGCAGAGAACAGTTTCTTAGTGGCACAAATGAAAGTAATTCTAGTGTTTCTTGAACATGTGGCTTAGAAACAGCATGACGACCCATAGTTGGTCAAAATTGCCAAGTTAGTATAGAATGGGGGAAATGATGAGTTTAGATTTGACAGCTAGGGTATTCTTTGATTTTGGGAATAGGTTATGTGAGCCTGATGATGTCGCATTAAAATGGAACATTATAAGTGAAGCACATGATGCTCGCTATAGTATTCACTTTGGGGCTTCGAAAATGTATCAAGATTTAAAGAAAGTTTATTAGTGGTCTACAATGAAAATGGAGATTGTCATGTTCATATCATTATGTGAGGTGTGCCAAAGGGTTAAGTTGGAGCACATAAACCAACATAGAACCCACTACCGATTCCAAAATGGAAATGGGAGCACATCACCATGGATTTTGTTATAGGGCTACCGATTAGTTCCAATAAGTGTGACTCCATATGGGTAATAGTGGACAGACTCATGAAGTCAGTGCACTTACTATTGGTAAGAACTAGGTACTTCGTAGACAAATTGGCATAGATATACATACATGGAGGAGATCATTAGACTACACGGTATGCTGGTATCCATAGTATCCGATAGAGGATCTCAGTATACCTTACGGTTCTGTAGAAGTCTATAGAATGCTATGGGAACACAGTTAGATTTTAGCACGACCTTCCATCCACAAAAAGATGGACAATCTGAGAGGACCATTTAGACAATAAAGGATATACTTCGAATGTGTGTGTTGGATTTCAGAGGTTTCTGGAAGCAACATCTACTATTGGTGGAGTTTGCTTATAGCAACAACTACATTCGAGTATTGAAATGGCTTTGTATGAGGCTTTATATGGAAGAAAGTGCAGATCTCCTATAAGTTGGATAGAAGTCGGAGAGCGTACTTTGGCTGGAGCCAAAATTATGAATTTCACCAATAAGGGGATTTCTATAATTTGGGAAAGTCTTAAAACCGCAGTTAGAAGGCATAAGAGCTATATTGATGTTAGACAGAAGCAAGTAGTGTTCTAGGAGGGGGATATGATGTTACTAAAGGTGTCTCCTATGAAGGGGAGGTTCGTTTTGAAAAAAGGATAAGTTGGCTCCTAGGTACATCAGAAATTGAGTGATTTCACCTACATGCTTGATTTACCTTCTTTCATGGAAATGATTCATTTTATATTCCATGTATCTATGCTGAGAAAGCATATATCAGATCCTAGCAAGGTTCTCAGAGAATTGGAGTTCAAGATTGCATAGAATCTCACATATGTAGAGCAACTTGTAAGGATTTTTTACACACAGATCAAGAGACTACGAAACAAGGAGATATCTCTAGTTAAATTATTGTGGAACCACCATAATATAGAAGAATGTTCCTAGAAAACCAAGAAATCCATGGTTCAACAATACCCCCATTTGTTTCACCATTGAGTGCTACAGTAGAAAAATACTTCCCCATTATATAATATAAACAATGTAAATACACTATGTTATGTATAATATGATATTTTGCTGTGTGCTATGTGTTATGTGTATGTGCTATGTATGTATATATGTATGTATGGCGAACATTCAGAGACGAATGTTCCTAAAGGCCGGAAGAATGTAATACCTGATACTTTTTCGACGTCAGATTTTGAATTTTCAGCTGGAATATTCACGGAATATTTAGAAACTGTGTTGAAATAGTGCTTGGGGATCAGAATGAGAAGTTATAAAAGTTTAAGGACTAAAATGTAAGTTTCTAAGGACTAAAATGGTAAGTTGGAAAAGTTTGGATGAAAGTGAAGTTCGGCTAGGGCAAACCTAGAAAAGTCAAGTTCAGCTCAGCTGAACACAATTTCAGTCGCCGAACCCTTTGTGGCTAGCTCCACTATAAAAGTGGAGGCAACCGGCCAAAGGAAGGATTTGGGCAATTTCACAACTCTCTCAATTTATCTCAACCTCATAGAAAAACACAGCTCTTGAAAACATAAGTGAATTGAAGTTAAGATCAAGATAGAAATGAAAGAAGAATTAAGCGAGAATAAAAAAGGATTGAGTCTCTAATCTGAAGTCCAAACTATAGGATTAGACCCCGAAACTCAGGGACACTAGTGACGAATCGAGAATTCATCAATACACGTCAGTATCCAGGTAAGTGGATACTAACTAAATGTTTTATGATACATACAATGAATGTTTACAATATGTTCATGCATCACAGATATTTCAGGATGTTTGCATTATAAGACGAGATTTGTTGCATTGCATTGATTACATGTTATGTGAAAAGTAAATTGGAAGACCATCGATCCCGTATGTTAATGTTTATGATGACACACAGTTTATATCCCTAAGAATGTCCCTCAAATATATTTTATATTGTTCGTTTGGCATATCTTTCAGGATGTACCACAGACTGTCCCGCGTAAGAAACACAAGAGAGGCTAGGACATTCCAAAGGAGTATTTATGTTATATTTACGTATATAGCAAGTTCTAGTTGGCCAAAAGGAGCTTTTGGGCATATATTTATGTTTCTAGTAGTTTCCAGGAAGATGGCTTACCAACTCAATTTACTAAGGGATCTTGGTAATAATATTTACCTATGATGAAATGTTTGATGATATTACATTTATACGTGCACAAAAGTAATTTTTTATGTATATGGTTTTTGTATCTACTCATAAAGGTATTTCAAAATATCTTACCTATTTTATATCCTACCATCCCATCCCCGATTTCCATTCTCATTTTCATAGGTATGCACGATGTATCAAAAAATGTAGGTAGTTTGGACATGTCACTGTGATGTAATTTATGCATGTTGCCCCTAGGAAATGTAAATTGTCAATGTTAAGAATGATGTTAAAAGGATATGTTTTATAATCTCAAGTATTAACGATGTTTATATTTGGAGTTTTGATACTTACGATGATTTGTACAGTTACATGTAAGACACTTGTACTAGGAGTTTAATTATTACTTAAGTTTATATTGTATCTAAATCCTCTAAATACATGAGATTATTATTATATTAATAGATGTTTATGTTAATGTTCAAAGTTATGATGAAGGAACAAACATATAATGCAATGTGATGTTATGTTGACAGCTTCTTAGGGTTTTAATCACCTTTAGATGGTCGGAATTCTAACACCGGTATCAATCTAATAAGGTAGGTTGTTACATCCTCATATTTGGTGGATTGTTCGATGTCCTTGATATGACTATTCTATATGCCTAAGTGGGTTATTCAATGTACCTAATATAACTATTCAATATACCTGATTTCGATGAATATTCATTGAGGTATCCTCATATTTGATTGCTTCTATTTTGTTGTAAACAAATGGTTGGATTTTATCTTTTTCTTAATAGATTCTGGCATGACATCAACATACTCTACTAGCATGTCTTCGAGTAACTATAAGTTGGTTGACTTTTTTCTTTTCTTTTGAGTACAAAGTTGGTCGAATTTCCTTCACTCTACCGAGTACTTCAATCTTTAGGATTCTCCTCCCAAATGTGATGACTTCTTCGCTCGTCTATTTGGATTTCTATTTTTTGCTCTTTTCTAAGTCGACTGTTCTTTTATTGCCTCAAGGTCTATATTTAATTGTCAACAAGCTATATTTCTGGGAGTTCTCCATCACTTACTAGCACAGCGATGCAATATTTTTTTATTAGTGAATCCCTAAAATTAATGTTACAATTCCCGTTTTCAGTGTTTCATACACAATTTCTAAGTTCAGTTCCTACACCTATATAGCTAAAGCATTGAACTGAGTTACTTTAACTTTTTAGAGCCATTCCAGTGAAAGTTGATAGGAAGACTAGACAAAGGATGAAATCATTCATTTCTTGCAATTGCATGATCGTTCGGAACCTAACTAAATGGCTTCTCGAATCTGTCATCCCATTATGTTTGTCCAAAGTCAGCAGTTTAAACTTTGGTGGGAAGGAATCTGCATGAACTTCTTCGGTTAAGGGAGAGCCCTCCCAGAATTCATAGTCATCATCTTCTTCTTTTGGGTAATGTTGTACATATTTCACCAACTTCCAATTGACATTCCTTACTTTCGAGGCTTGAGATTTGAGTTAGTAAGCAGTATGGCTTGAGATCTCGCCTCTTTCATTTGATAATGCTCTAATTCTTCCTCTAACTTCTGGATGCATTGCAACAATCATTCACTGGTTAAGGAGCTTAAGCTTGGTTATTGTCGATCATTTTACAGGGAGCAGATTTTCCAAAGTGTGTGTGAAAGCAGACTTAAGAAACAACAAATTTTGGATTGTTGTTCCTATAGATAATGCCAATTGATGAGACTCCGAAAATTTTTACTGATGTATGTTGATGACTAGGACTTATAAAACAAAAGAAAAATACTCTCACGCTTAAGTCAATAAGAACTTTAGCAAAGAACACAATAAATTTGTTGAAAGCTTGGAGAAAACAGAATTAGAATCAAAATCTTAGAGATTAGTATATAGAACATAGAATACATAATCAAAAGTGTATTTGGAGTTCTTTGTAGAACATAAAATACATAAACAAAAGTGTATTTGGAGGTCTTTGATTTCTTTATAAGCTTTGTAGGTCGAGAGCCCTGCTTCTGGACTTTGGACTTATAATCATCTTTCAAGTAGGATTATGCGGTAGAGTTTTATTTATCTACCTTTAGTATCATTAATTTAAGACTCTTATTCTTTTGTCACTTTCTAAATTAGCATCTATTATAATTCAGGCACAGTCATTGTGATTTTGATCAGTCTCAAAAACATTGATATGTTATTTGGACTAGGTAAAAGATCATAACACCATGTCACCTGTCATGACAGAGATGACTCCACCTAGAGGATATAGGAGATTAAGATGCCATAAGCTCCATCACATCACTTCCCATAGCGGCTCTTTAAAGTTTGAAAGTCCAAAAACACTGGTGCTTCTTGTTTTCTTTATTGTTTTTATGGTCTTGGGTTTAATAAATACGGAGAAGATGTCGGATGAAGCCTCTTGTTTTCTTTGTTGTTTTTATGGTCTTGGGTTTTATAAATACAGAGAAGTCGGATGGAGGGGCATAAAAGGTGGTTTCTCCTCTGTAGCAGCGACGATGGTCTAACTCGACCTGCATTCTTGATTTTCTAGGAAGAAAGAGTTGAATTTCTGGTTTGATTTATATAGATTAGGCTTAATTTGAATTTTTTTAAGCTTTATTTGAGTTCTCTTAAAAGAAATTGCACACAAGATGACCATTAGTGTCGGTGTCCGAGATCAAAATTTGTGTCGTATTTTATTTTATGTATTGCACTATTAGCAAATTATCAAAGCGCATTAATGTGAACCTTGTTACATGCCGTAAACAACTCACCATCCAAGGGTGAGCGTAAAAAGATAATAACACCAGTAAATCAAAGAATAAATTGATATTTTCATTTACATAATAAGCAAATACTTTTATATCATTTTCATTTTTAACTATAAGTTATGATCAATTTATAATTAAAGTATCTGATACTTTATAATTTTAAAAATAAAATTTAAATTATTAACTGATTTAGCAGACCCAAGTGTAAAAAAGATTATGGGTCTTGATAACCCATTAAATCATCCTCATGGGTGGTCTGTTTATTACAATAATCCTTTCTATTTCTCTTGTTGGAGTGATAAACTCTCTCATTCTGTTTGGATTTAGGATTGAATAAAAAAAATTATTAAAATAAAAATATTCATCTTAAAAATAATTTCATTAATAAATAAAATTTAAAAATTATATTATAATTTACTATTAATGATTTCATATTCAATTAAGTTAAGAAAAATTTAGGTTTTATTATTTAAAATTTAAAAATTTTCCAATATCACAATATGCGTAACCTTTCAGCATTTCACCAACAAATCGCTGAAGCCATATAAAATTATGTGAATTTACTATACTATTAAGAATTCATTTATTTAATTACTATTTTCAATTTTTTTATATTTTATGAAATTAAATTGTTCTTTTTTTCTTTTTCTTAAAAGAAGCCTTTCAACAATTTTTAAGTGTTAATGAAAAATTCCATCAACTCAAACAAATTATTCATTTATAAAAAAATAAAAAATTAAAAAACCTTGAACTTCACCGAGAAAAGAAAATTGCTCTTTGTGGGTACCGAATTAAAGGCTTCCCACTTGACAACTGCTGGGTCATCATGATTTACCTCTCCATAATCCTGTCGGGCCGGAGTGTAGGGACCCCTAAAGTGAGAGTATATCACCTTTTAGTATAAAGAATTAAACACGATAGAACATGGCTGAATTATTTATAAATTAATACAAAGAGCTATTTTATAACACCTAAAACATGAAGAGAATATGGTTGTGGGCCAATTAACTTTCCCATTGCTTTATGTACAATAAATTGCTAGATGTGATTCAATCGCCTGCAACTTTAAAAGTGAATCCAAGATGGCAGCAAAGAAATTGAAGTTCCAATGCTTCAATCTCAATTTATAGATAATTGAACTTTAATTTATGCATCGTAAAATCAATGGAACTTCAATTTTCCGGCAGCCATTTTTTATTCATGTTAAAACAGTCTATCAGAGAATTTGATTCAATTATAATAAAATATAATATAATTAACATTTAAACATTCTCTATTGCGATTTATTTGAGTTAATAAAATTTCTCATTGACATTTAGAAACAGTCAATTAGATAATTTATGACATTTTCTAATCCTCTTATGTAGCATGGAATTATATATAAACTGTAAATGCTAGGAACCTGAACATTTAAACAGCGGCGATTACAAAGCACAAAGACTAGCGGTTTGTTGCTTATAAAGGCCTTCAGCACATGTGATTTTCTTGAATTTTTTGAAAAAAATATTAAAAAACTTCTCCATAACAAAAAGAGCAATGTGATTTTACACTACAGATAAAGTTAGGCTTTTCTTCTAATACTATTTTACTGATGATAACTTACTACTTTGATCTTTGATATTTAATTTAAAATATATATCAAATATTCCTTACGTATTTAGAGTTAGTGCTTAAGATTTTATTTAATTAATAAAATGATTCTTTAATTTAAATTTTATAATTATTAATAAGTCTTTTTATTTATAAATTAAATTTCTTATTTTACATGTGAAAAGCACCAAAACCAAACTTTTAGTCATTTGCCTTCTTTTTAATGGAAAACATTAATCCTCTTGATTACTTTTTATTATTATGCTCCCTCCACCACATTATCCATCTTCATTTGTTTCATTCTGACATTACTCTGTTTCGTTTTCTTTAGCTTTATTGTCATAATTAACCCTGCTTTTACTATACATATTATTATTATTATCTTAAAATTCCAATTAAATATTTAAATTAATTTTTTTTTAAATTTTGAAATATTTAACCATTTAAAAAAAATGACTAATTACAATAACATACTACTACTAATTTTATGAAATTTTTAATTTTATAATATATATATATATATATATGTATGACAACTAAACCTATCCAATCTAGATTTGACCTTAACTTTTTAATTCTCTACGCTCACTTGCACTAAAAACATCACACCACTTTCTTCTACAATCAGGACCCTCAAATAGTAACACAGCGAAGAAAATCGAATATGCAAAATATAATAAAACATAACGATGAATGAATCAGGCAGTCAATAGCATATGAATCAGACTAAGAAATACAAAATTAACATTCAAATTTAGAATAAATTTCAGATAAACAGTAAAAATAAATTAACTTGAAAAAAAAATAAAAAAAAAGCATCCAAACATGCTAAAGAAATATGAGGAAGAGATCAGAAGGGCAAAAGAACCTGCAAGAGAAATCGAGGCAAATGTCAGACATTCTTTAACTTCTTCATCTTGGAAGGCGGCCATCTCCCCTTCTTTCTCATTCTCCTTTTCCGAAGAAGCCTCTTTCTCCGAAGCCTAATCTTCTTGGCCAGCTTCATCTTCATCTTCTGTTCCATCCTTTCCTGAACCTTCGACTCTAGTGGTAGCTTGTCAACTGGAACAACCTCCTCTTTGCTTTCGGTAGAGGGCTCGCTATTTTCTGTTGGACTTATACCATCTATGTTTGAAGAAGCATTCACAAGAACTCCATCCCATTTGCTTCGGACAATAGGAATCTGACATTGAAATCTATTCAAAGATTTTTGGTGCAGATCAATGGGTTTGAAATGCAACCTGGAAACTGAAAAAAAAAAATCGGAGATGGGTTTAAGACAAAAACCCATTCAAAAGAAGTAAGATAAAAAAAAATGCTGGCAAAATCAGAATCAAAATATGGGGGGTCGAAAACGAAACATACGGTATAACATAATTGAGCAAATTCATTATTCACAACATATGGCTGCAACAGATAAGTGTTTGATGAAATGCCCAAAACAAGAGACAAATTTCCGTCATTTGTGACGAGAAAAGAAAACTTCGGATAAATCTAATTTCGCAGAAATGTGAGAGAGATAGAGAGAGAAAAGTACCAGGAGTAGCTGTGAGGACCAACGCGGAAGGTGAACATGATGCCGAAGAAAGTAGGGGAAGAGAGGACAGTGGATTAGAGAAGTGCAGCAGATACATCTTTCTTTTCTGCTTTTTTGAACTCTTTTTTCCCCTTATCTACATATGGCCTCTCGTTGGGAATTTCCTTTCGGATAAGCTGAGGTGTTTTATACTATGCCGTTTTTGACAGCAGACGGCATTACATTTTTTTGACAATATAATATAGTTTTTATTTATAAATTATACTAATAACAAAAATTCTTAATTAATAATACTTTTATTATAAACATTAATATTTCCAAAGTGATAATAAATATAAAATATCTCATTTGACTTTAAATATAAGCAAATTAATTAATAAATTATTTTTATATTATGTTTTAAATTATTTGATATTTATTAAAACAAGAGGAAATATAATACCAAAAAATCACGTGGCAATTTTAAAAATATCATTATCGAAATTCTTAAATTTAAAATATAAGAAATATTTTTGAAAATAAATGTTTCTAACAAAAAAGAAACATAAAATAGAAAAAAATAATAATAAAAATCATGTTGTAGTTTCTTGAAGCATAATTATTGAATTTCTTAAATTTTAAATATAAAAATGTTTCTGAAAGTAAATTTTAAATTTTATATGTAATATGTAATATTTTATTCAATAATTATTTTATAGATACTATATGATTTTTTTTATAAAAATGAAAAAATATATTTAAAATTTAAGAATTTTAAATTAAATTCAATATGGTATGATATTATATATTTTTTTATTATCTATATTTTTATTTATTCACTAGTTAAGGGTATTAGTTTTAATGTGTGTTTTTTATTTTAACTGTGTGTTGAGATTTTCAAAAACATGTTAATAATATAGAGTTACACATCAATTAATAGATCATAGATAAAATTAATTTATTTATTACGTTATTTAATTTCAATTTGATTGTTTTTTTTTTTTTTTTTTTGTAGTTGTATTCTTTATTTTAGTAGCTTTGTTTCACTCTTATTATTTCATCATTTTTTTTTGGTTTATTTTCTATTTCTATCACAAATATAGTAAAAAAGAAAAAGAAAATATTATATTTTTCTCTAATATGGAAATTTACGTACAGTAGTAGCAAAAGAAAAAAAGAAAAAATTAATTTTTGAATATTATCATTATTTTAACATACGTAAATTATTGCTTTAGTTTGATTTCTATTAGCTTAGAGTATTTTAACATTGAGTGTTAATTTAGATTTAGTTTCAGTTTCCATTTCGAGTTAACATTTTGCTTCTATTTTTATTATATTATTTTCTTTTATTTATCAGCATTCTATAAATATAAAGTGATATAGTTGCTACACGTTACTCATTATATTGTATTTTTAGTATAATTTATTTTCATCGTATGCTGTTTATTTTTATTGTTTGCATATTGCCTCTAACTGTTGTTGTTGCATTTCTTTTGTAATTAGGATAACTTTATTTTATTCTATTGCTGCAATCTTATTATTATCATGTCATGTGGTAGTTATAATGTGCAATACTCATAAGTTTGATATTGAGAGGTAAAAGATTTGAGTGACGAGTTTATAAGAGAGTAAAAGCCAACTTTTGGGTGAAACACGAGCAAAAGCATCTCTTAAGAGTAAACACTTGAGGCCTAACTTTTGTTTTCTTGTTTTGTTTGAAATCAAGTTTCACTTTTTATTGGCCAAAATGACAAAAGTTTCCTTTAATGGTAATGGAACACATGGGAGTGATGTATTGGAGCTGATACATATCGATGCATGCAGCCGAATGACAATAATTGTGAGAGGTGGATATTTATACTTTATTACCTTTATTAATAACCACTCTATGGGTATGTGTACTTAATGAAGTAAAAATCTAAAGCCTTTGAAAATTCCAAAGAATTCATAAATGAAGTAAAGAAACAACTTCATAAAAGTATTAAGACATTACAATTAGATCAAGGGGGATAATACTATTGACCTCATAGCTCAAAATGAGTATTGATTTTGATGATAATAAAACTTGAACAAAATCTAGCTAATAAAATATCAAGTTGTGTATTTGAATTATTAGTTGATTGAAGAATCACAATTGAAGCAACTGGGAGAAAATGACATAATTGTTTCAAGTCAAGAATAAGTTCTCCAAGTCAATATAAAGGTGTATGAAGATAAGTGAAGAAACAAAGATAATTGAAAATTAGATTTCATGTAAAATGTATGAGAGTTTGACTTGCCAATTGTGTTTTATCTATTAACTCTCATTATTTTTAGTATGCATATGTCTTGGACATTAATTTGAAATTAATTGGAAATGTTTTGATAAATTTCCTAAAACTTTGAAATCAAAATATGAAATTTTGCAGAAATAGGAAAAATTATCAAATTTATTAGTTTGCTAATTGCTTTACTATTGAGATTTTACTAGTTCGCAGAAAAAGACAAAATAACAATCATAAAATCTCCAAAAGCTTTTTTATTGGTCTGAAGACTTTCCAAACGGTCATAAATTACTTTTGGCTATAAATATTTCATACATACACCATTTTACATAAAATGAAAGTATTGAGAAGCTCTAAAACCTTTGAAATCAATACAATTTTCTTGCTTATCTTTCATTCTAAGCATTAAAAGCTCATGATTGATTGTGCATTATTAGCAAATTTACTCTCCCATCTATCTAGTATTGATTTTTATTAGTTGAGTTGAGTGAAAACAAACATTGAATGTAAATTGAGGGTATTTCAAGCACCTAGTGAAGCTTGAAGAGATTGATTGTTGGAGAGAACACTTGTGAAATGTTGTTTAAGCACTTTGTGAAGCTTGAAGAAATTGAGTGTTAGGAGAACATTTGCGAACAGTTTGCAAGCACCTTGTGAAGTCATGTGATTATAAAGGCTTTCTCTTGTCCATGAAAAGAGAAGATAGTGGAAGTTCAATGGAGATCTTTGAAAAGAGTGGACATATGCTAGTTAGAGCCGAACCACTATAAATTTAGTGTTCAATCTCTCTAACTCTTAACTCTTGACATGTTGCTTATATTTATTGTGCTTATGAGCTTGAGTACTTTACATTCATTGAATATATAGAGCTTGTGATATTTATGCTTCAATATTAAATGTTTTGATGTGAATTGAATTTTGCTGGAGGAAATTGCATTGTGCTTATTGGACCAAGTTTAGGGAGCAACTTATGAGACCATTATTTTATATTGTTATTACTAATGTTCTTTGTTACAGCTAGCGCTGACAATTCGTATTGGCGGATCATAAACGTGTCGTGTCAATATACACCTATAACATTAAAATGGCTAACATGAACACAACTTGTTTAATTAATCATATCAAAATGCTCAACCCTAACCCAAACATATTTATTAAACAGGTTATGCGGGTTGACTTGTGTAATCCGTTTAAATAATTAGGTTATTATTATATCATGCAACACGACACGATATATTTAACCCATTTAAATAAATAGTTATTTTAGTCTTATAATACAATCCATTTAACATATTAAAATAAATTAAAATTAAATAATACTATCTAAATATACCATTAATATTCATATAACTATTATTTAAATCTAAATATTTATAAATAAACTAAATTTACATATATTTATATGGAATAAAATAGATGGAATGATTTTACACTTCATAAAATGGATGTTTAAGATTAAAAT
>CAOGCB010014868.1:0-10633 GCA_948266635.1 Cnidoscolus chayamansa
TGTCTTTCGAAGTTTTGATATAACTGAGCTGAAATCTCTGTCTCGCTTAACTTCCTTCGCGATTTGTATAGATGATTTTGTTTACATACCTAAAGACTTCTCTTTCCCTTGCTTGAGCGTTTTCAATATATCCATAGGAAGCGGACCTTATTCAGATAAACGAAATAGTTTGTATTTTAGAGATAGGGGTCGACCCCAAGATGAAAACACGATGGCTGCCAAGTTAGATTGCATCAAGCCATTACCGCCGAGAACAAATTATCTCACACTATCTTCATTCGCAGGGTTAAGGAATATCTTTCCCTGCCTTTTAGATAGAGATAATTTAGCTGTCTTGAGTTCTCTAGAGCTCGGTTCCTGCTCCAATCTTGAGTACTTAATCGATGCTGAAGAATGGAAGAGACGTAAGGCAACACAGATGTAGGGAACTTGCTTGGTGGAGCTGGAAAAATTGTCGCTTGTAGATTTATAATCTCTGAAAGCATTATGCAAAGGTGAGCTACCTTATAAAATCTCCTTGCCCATGACGAAGCTCAAAGAGTTGAAGTTTTATCAGTGCCCAAAGTTGTCGAATGTTTTTGCTCCACAGCTACAATTTAAGGAACTTGAAGTGCTCAAAGTGGGTCATTGCAAGGCTTTAGAGTATATATTTGAGAAGAAAGAAGATGAACCTCCCCGATTGAGAAAACTTAAGTTGACAAGTCTGAAAGGACTAAAGGACATATATAAGTTCTCTACTGAGCTTTTTGACCTACACAATCTAGAGTTTCTACAGATTTCAGATTGTGACAAGCTAAAAGTCGTCCTTCCTACATGGATTGCTCTAGGACTTGGGAAACTAAAAGAACTTCATCTGCGTGATTGTTATCAATTGGAAGCTGTTGTTGCAAAACGGCCAGGAGAAGAAGCCTGTGAGAATTTCGTGTATTCTCAATTAAGAGAGCTTTCACTAGACCACCTTCCCAACCTTTCAGGTGTTTGCACGGATTATACATTGACTTTCAAATGGCCATCCTTGGAGAAGGTGGTGGTGAATCGCTGTCCCCAAATGCGGATGTTTGCTGCCATTATGGCTTCCGATGGAGAATCGAGCACGCCAAAGTTGAAGATGATCAAAGTTGATGGTGTTAACATAATGCTTGATGGAACAGACATAAACAGAGTCATGCAAGATCATTGCAGAGGCAAGGTATTGTCAAATTTCTAGATTTCATTGTTCAGGCTCAAGTCACAGTCACTAAATATTGGTTCAGGTAATTACAGGTCCTAGCAAGTGACCAGTAAAGTTGAATGCAGGAAATAACAAATGAAATGGAGAAGTACTGTATAAACTTGTTGAGGTTCTCATTATTGCATATCCTTTATAAATTGTTACTGTTATTGCTTTTATATATATTCTTTTAATTTATTCCAGTTCTGGGTTTTTTCTATTTTGCAGACCAAGCTCTTGCCTTGTGACATGACTGCAGCAGAAAAGTCTCTTCGCAGTGTTCCTAATTTAAAGAGCATGATAATCAATGAGCGCTACTTGAATAGAATATAAAAAAAAGATTGGAGCAGTGACTTCTTGGGTATGTGCAGTTTTCTCTTTGTAATAAATCAATCAAAGATAATGATTGGATATGTGCAGTGAGTTCTTGTAATTTCTTGTTCTTCTGAGAATGATATTCTTGTCGTTAGTATCTTTTCCATCATCATGTGATGTTTCTTCATAATTTTCATAAACAGATCACCACAAATTAGAATCAATCTGCGGAGGGTTAATTCGTAAAGTCTGTAATTATTTATAGCAAGTTGCTTTCAATCTGGATTAGCAAAATATGTATGAATGTAGAAGTTGAATATATTTCAGCACCCAATAGAGCCTGCACTACAAATAGTCCTGCCAATTCCATATAACAATCTTTGCTCATCTGATAAAATCATACAAATTTTATTTCATACCAAACAAACTTCTGAAATCATTCATATGTACCCCTCAAATTATTATATGATTATTTCTTTTGCTCATCTAAAACCTTTCTTCTCAACATCACATTCTTGGAACAAAATGACATTTCCCAGATAAATCAAACTCTTCCATCAAATTTGCATCAAAAAGATCGAATTAACGAGTTAAGGTGGATATTGGATGATAAAAACATATAGTCAATCTCAACTAATTTGATATTATTAACGTCTAGTTACACGTCAAGAAGAATAATCTCATATTTGCTGAATCATTAACTGCTGACTTAGGTGTAGATTTCTTCATCAGTGGCCATTAACTTGTCTCTGATCAAACACAGCTTTTTGGCAGCATCACTGATGCCCATCCTGTTTGCTGCCAATTCAGCAGAGCAAGCAATTCCAATTTCGACTATGGAAATCAAACATTCCATCGTAGTTCTATTATCTTTTCCACTCCTTGTTTTCTCTGAATGGCTTTCTTGAAAGAGAATTGGATCTAGAATCTCATTCACTCTATTTGGTAAGGCTGATTCTGCAAATCGGTGAAGGTTCCAACCTTCTTTGAACATGTCATCTGTGGGTCTCTTCCCCGTAAACATCTCCAGCAAAAGAATACCATAACTATAAATATCACCATAGATTGAAACTTCACTTCCTAATCCATATTCTGCAATCCCCACATCAGATATTGTCAGAGAAATTTTAAAGGGGTTTGTATGTAAAGTATATAAATTGAAGCTTTCGGGTTTGAATCCCCGCTAATTATATAGAACAGGAAATAATAGAATAGCATAATGCATTATATTGTGATGCTATGAAGTTCAAATTCTGCTAATATGAATAACATTGGAAGGCAGAAATGAACTTACCTGGAGGAGCATAACCAATAGTCCCTCGTAATCCAATAGAACTGTTTTGATTAGTAGAATTATTCTGGATGTCTTCCAGGAGGAATTTTGCTAGTCCAAAGTCCCCAATATGGGCAGTCATTTCATCATCGAGTAGAACATTGCTTGGTTTGAGATCACAATGAACTATTGAATTTCCACAACGATGATGGAGATATTCAATTGCAGAGGCAACATCAATTGCAATATTTACCCTCTGACGAAGATTTAGATTCTTGGGTTCACCATGATTTCCATCTATTGAAACTGGTGGATGCAGCCACCCCTCAAGGTTTCCATTGTCCATGAACTCATAAACCAGTGCCTTGAAGTCATTGCCTTGATAATCAACACTTGAGCATGCAGTTAGTATCTTTACGAGATTCCGATGTCTGATATTTCTCAAGGCTTCACACTCAGCCGTGAAACTCTTAGCTGCTCCATGATGCTGAAGATTAAGGACTTTAACAGCAACCACTGGTCCATTTTCATCAAGAATTCCTTTATATACAGACCCAAAACTGCCAGTGCCAATTAAATTTTCTGAGGAGAACCCATCAGTGGCCTTATGGAGATCTCTGTATGACACTTTTGGGAGTTCCAAGAGGGAATTTTCCCAATAAGATGAAGCAGTTTTGTGACTTTTCTTTCTTAATCTCAAAAGAACTATAAAGGAAAGCACCACCAAAATTGCTACTAAGCCTCCTGCAGTAGTTCCCACAATTACCTTTAGTCTCCTTTTATCAGACCTTCTGAAGGTGCATGCAGGCAGTTGGAACTCAGGTATGCCTCCGCAAAGCTTAGTGTTTCCTGTGACTGAAACAACGCTTGCATTCTTGAATATCCCATCGGTTGGCACTCTGCCTTCAAAATCATTGAAAGATAAGTTAAGACCGAGTGTTAAATTAAAACCTGCCAAAAACTCAGGAATTTGGCCAGACAAATTGTTATGAGACAAATCCAAAACTTGAAGACCTCTCAATGATCTCAGAGATGAAGGAATGGGCCCTTGGAATTGGTTCCCCTTCATGTATAGGTACTCTAGTCCTATACAGTTCCCAAGACTGCTTGGTATCTCACCTGATAACATGTTGTCAGAGACATCTAAAATGCCAAGAGCTTTCAAATTTTCTACTTCTCTTGGAAGTGAACCACTGAGACTGTTTTGAGCAAAACCAACATAAATTGACAAGGATGAGAGTCCAATAACTTCTGGGGGTAACGTACCAGTCAGATTGTTTCGAGAAAAATCCAGCACTTGCAAGTTTTTGCAATTAGCTAGACTTGAAGGGATGTTTCCCTGAAGATTATTATCAGCAGAATGAAGTCTATTTAAATTTGCTAGATTTCCAAGGGAGGATGGAATAGGTCCAGAGAACTTGTTTTCATCCAAAATCAATCTCACTAGATTTTGCAGATTTCCAATACTCTGGGGAATGATGCCTGAAAGCTTGTTCTTGTAGACCTCTATGGATGCCAAGTTCACAAGATTACCAATAGCAGCTGGAATTTTTCCAAATATTTGATTTTGACGTAGTGATAACCATTGAAGATTGGCCGACAAGTTGCCAATACACTCAGGTATTTCCCCTCCAAATTTATTCCTGCTTAAATCCAACTGATTCAAATTGCTGGCATTAGTCATAGAACAGAGAAATCCCAAATCATCAACTTCTCCATTTCCAAGAAGATTGTTATCAATATAAAGCCTAAGCAGATTCAACCCTGCTAAAGAAGGAACTTTCCCTGTGAGTTTGTTTCCCTGCAACTGAAGCTCGTGCAGATTTGAAGCATTGGATACTGAATTAGGAATGGGACCACTAAATTGGTTATAGGCTATACTCAGGGTCTCTAGTTTTGGCTGGTAGATGAATAAATCTGTCGGAAGATCTCCTTCAAATTGGTTGCTTGCTATGTCCAAAAGTGTGAGAGAAGAATGGTTGAAGATTGAGGAAGGGATAGTGCCGGACAATTGATTCATAAGGAGGCCCAGAAAAGTCAGATTCTTAAGTTGTCCAAGAGCTTCAGGAACATTCCCAACAAAATTGTTTAAACCTGCAGAAAGAGTAGCAAGAGAAGACAAGTTGCCAAGAGAAGGAGGGATATGTCCTGATAGATTGTTCTTGGACACAGAAAGAAATTGAAGCTTCGATAGCAAGCCGAGCTCCACAGGAAGTTGTCCTTCTAGACCGTTGTTCACAAGACTTAAAATAGTAAGATCAGAGCAACTAGAAAGATTCGATGGGATTTCACCACTGAGTGAATTATTATATAGGTACAGTGTATGCAGTCTTCTCAAACGACCAACTTCAGGAGGGATATTCTGGCGGAAGCTATTGTTTTTAAGGTCCAGTACCTTTAGAAAGCTCAAGTTTCCAATGTGTGGAGATATGGTGCCCCCAAGTTTCAAGGAATTGAGGTCTAAAACTGTGACCCTCTGGTGCAGGCGGCTGCAGGTGACTCCATACCACTGGCAGAAGTGGATGGAACCATTCCACGAGCTCATAATCCCAAAAGGATCAACATCTATTTTAGCCCTGAATTCCATTAAAGCTTGTCGATCGGTTTCGTTCCCAGCAATGGCATGTGCTGTTGATTGAAAGAACAACAGATAAACAACAGCATGGATGTAAAAACATGAGCAGAAGCAGAAGCATCCACACCCCATCTCCAAAGTTAAAAGAAAAATACAATAGCAGAGAATTTAAGACTCTAAAGGGTGTTGTTTTAGTGAACAAGACATGGAGGAAAAGATTTATATATCAGGAAAATTAATAAGTCCATATCATCAAGGACACGTCATGTTGTAGAAAATTTATACACAGAGAAGATTCATTGAAGTTGCAGCTTAATGGGGTTTTAGAAATTTCAACCTAGAGAAGAAATTGATAAAGTCTTGAGGATTCATTGACTCAGCCAGCCAAAGGATCAACATGTTGAAAGAGAATTCTAAGTAAATGGGATTGCAGAAATTCTGTAGCAGACAAAATACTAAACTGCACAGGCTAAAAACTTAAACTAACATGTGAATAAAAATTCACCCATCAATTGGTTCTTCCAATTTCCAAGAAAGTGTTACCCTGGAAATATTCCAGGTTCTCATTGTCTTTTTCTCTTGGACCATATGATACTTCAGCTTCAGATTTTCATATGAAATAAAAACTAATTAAGAAGAAGCAGGATGAGAATTAATCACTATAAATTTCATTTTTTTTTCTAATTTATAAAAAAATAAATGTATATTTCGCAATATATAATTAATAAGTAAAGAAATAGAATGCATGGGAGCAAAATTTGACAAGAGGGAGAGAGCACGTGCGGTACCAACCACAAAGTGGGTAGCTGCTGAGGCATTGAATTCTGTAGTAGGTAAGCAAAACTCTCCTCTACAAGAAGCCAGCAGAGGTGGTGGTGGTTGCTGCTTTGGCCCCTTCTTCTTCTGATTCTCGGCTCAAACAGAAAGAAATGGGACTCCAGAATGAAACTAAAATGAAAATCCTGTGTCTCCATGGATTCAGAACCAGTGGAAGCTTTCTCAAGAAGCAAATCAGCAAATGGGATCCTTCTATTTTCCATCAATTTCACTTGGTACTAAGCTCACCCTCTTATTTGCTTTTGTTATTTTCAAGTTTAGAAGTCTTAACTAATCTATGGGGTAAAATGCAGGATTTCCCAGATGGGATTTTCCCTGCTAAAGGCAAATCTGACGTAGAAGGCATCTTCCCACCACCTTACTTTGAGTGGTTCCAGTACAATGAGGTTTGAAAATGAATTTTCTTCTTGTCTCTCTCTCTTTGTAATAATAAGTTGCTGATACAATATAGTGATGAATGATCAGGACTTCACAGAGTATACAAATCTGGAAGAATGCATCTCTTATTTGTGTGAATACATCACAAGCAATGGTCCTTTTGATGGTTTGCTTGGCTTTTCTCAGGTTTGTACCTATGCTCTCTTCTATCTTTTATTGTACAACGCCTCTGAAACTTATCCGAACCAGATCTCCAGTCATGCCTAATTTGACATACTCGAGCGTAGCTCATAGGATCACTCCCCAGAACTTCACAATAACGTTTCCACTTATACAACACTGACCCTCGATAGAATTGTGAATTTTAATCATAAGATGAACGCAAAGAATTTGCTTTGTGTTTTGTTCAGGGTGCAACACTCTCAGCTCTGTTGATTGGCTACCAAATTCAGGTAATTCTATACTACCCTCTCTCTGTCCTCACAGTATCTATTAAGATTAGTACCATTGGGGTCTTAATTTGGAGATGAAACAGGGAAAAGTGTTGAAGGAACACCCACCTATGAAACTGTTGGTGTCAATATCAGGGACAAAGTTCAGAGATCCAAGCATATATGAAGTTGCCTACAAGGACACTATCAAGGTGAAGTCAGTTCATTTTATAGGAGCTAAGGACTGGTTGAGATTGCCTTCTGAGGAACTTGCCACTGCCTTTGAAAACCCTCTCATCTTAAGACACCCACAAGGACACACTGTCCCAAGACTTGGTTAGTTCTACTACCTTTCAATTTCTGTAACTGGGGTTAGAACTTGAAACCACGTAGTATTCTGATTATATGGTATTTGATGATATTACAAATAGATGAGGCTGCTACTGAGAAGCTACGTGCTTGGGCCACAGAGATCATCCAGTGCAACAGCAGAGATTCGGAGAAAGAAGAAGCTAAGGTAGATGAGGAAAAAAAGCCAGAAATGCCTGATAAGATGGACAACCAGGAGCAGACTACTGGGTCTAGTTTGAACCAGTGACCTTACAATGGAGCAACTATTTCCTGCAAAAAGGACTACCCTCTATGCTTTCTATGTATTGTGTCTCATATTTGAGCTTTTTTGCTCTCTCCTTGTAATAAAATAAATAAAAACAAGAGAGAGAAAAGATAAAGATGGATAAAATTGAAGCTCATCTAATTTCCTGTTAGTCTGAGAATTGTAATAGTGATTATGTAGTAGAGAGAAATGTTCATGAAATGACTAATTCTTAAGCCTTTTGTGGAAATCTCTGTCAAATTACTGAGAAGTCTTTAAAACTTTTAAGTCTGTAAGTTTAGAATTTGAGCATTAATAAGATATTATTATGAGATCAGTATCATATTTTAGATAAAAATCTTTCATACATTTTATAGGACTTTATTAAGATTAAATACTGTCAATATTATTAAGAAAACTTAGAATGTTAAAAAAGAGAAGAAATTAATAGATTTTGATCATAGGATGCACAGAAAATTTATATGATTAATGGTATATTATATATAGCTATATATACATTGAATGTAGAGGAACTTTTTCTAGAAAAACGTGAATTATTATGAGTGTTGATTTTACATCAAATATAGAAAGTCGTTTTTGGTGGAATAAAGGTTATAAGCCTAACCAAAAGTTTTAGAGTGATGAAATAAATGCTAAAAGCCTAACTAAAAGTTTGAGTCAAGTATGTAAAAAAGGTTTTTGTAACACCCGACACATTTCTGACGTTGAATTTTAAATTTTCGATTGGAATATTAAAAAATTTGGCCGGAATTATGATTAGGGACTAGAATGCTAAGTTATAAAAGTTTAAGGACTAAAATGTAAAATTTTTAAGACTTGATTGAAAAGAAGAAAAAATTGAGAGATGAAAGTGAAGTTTGGCTAGAGCTAACATGAAAAGTCAAGTTCGACTGCCAAACTCCTATTTGCTACCTCCACTATAAATAGTAGAGGCAGCCGGCCAAAGAAGAACTTTTGGCCAATTTCAATCCACTCTTTTCTCTCAACCTCACCGACTATAAGTAAAAAACTTAATTGAATTAAAATAAGAAAACTAAGTGGAAATCGAAAGTAGAACAAGTGGAAGTGAAAGAAAGTAAAGGAAAGCAAAAATGGAGAATTGGAAGAACTTGAAGAAAGTATAAACAAAGAGAAATTCAGGAATAACTTAATTATTTTATTAAGGAGCAGAACTGAATTTATATACAAGAGTTGCAGCTGATATCTCCTAAAACAAAGGAGATTTATTTGAATTTAAACAACTAGAAAATCAAAAAACTAAAACCAGAAATCAAGGAATAGAAAATCAATATCATATTAGTATCAATATCAGATTCACAGCCAGACATGTACTAATATACCCCTTGTCTGACATAATGAAAGTCCACAGCTACATGTTTCAATTTACTATGAAGGACAGGATTGTGACATAAGTAGATAACTCCTAGGTTGTCATAGTAAATGGTGGGGGGAGAGGCAAAGGTACATCTAGCTTGTTGAGTAAATTTTAACCCAAGTGGTTTCATCAAGAGCAGTGGCAACGACTCAATACTCAGCTTCCGTAGAGGAATGAGCGACGGTCCTTTGTTTTTTTGAAGACCAGCTGATGGGATTAAGGCTAAGATAAAGAATATATCTTGTCGTAGAACTCTGATCAGTAATGTTTCTTGCCCAATCAGCATCCGCGTACATGGTTAATGTAGTGGTGCTACAATTAGTGAGGCAAAGACCGTAATGTCAGTTCATTTAAGATAACAAAGAAGACGTTTGACAGCTTCTAGTGAGATTCAAATGTAGAATGCATGAATTGAGATAACAGGTTGACAAAGAAGGCAACATCCAGTCTAGTAAATGACAAGTATTGTAATTTCCCCATGACCTGTCAATACTCAGTGGCATTATGAGAGGGACTGCCACCATTCAACTGCAAACTTTGAGTGGAGTTCATGGGCGTTTGGACACCCTTGCATTCATGCATATTGAGATCATAAAGAATTTCAAAAATGTACTTGGATTGTGAGAAAATTATACCAGTTGCATTACAATGAACCTCACTACCAAGGAAGTAAGTCAACGGACTAAGATCTTTGAGGGAAAAACAGACTGCTAGAGAGGAAGTGATTTTTTTGACCACTGTTGTGTCACTACCAGTAAGAACTATGTCGTCCATATACATGTTCTGTGAACAAAAAGTGATGGATCTAATTTGGATTTAACAAAACCCATGTTAACTAGATGTGATGTCAACTCATTGTACCAAACATGAGGTGCCTGTTTAAGCCTATAGATAGCCTTCCACAATCGAAAAACATGAGATGGATGAGTAGAATCTTCAAACCCTAGGGGTTGAGTCATAAAGACCTCTTCTTCAAGTGTCCCTTGGAGAAAGGCGCTATTGACATCTAGGTGATTCAAAACCCAATTTTTTTGCAAAGCAAGATAGAACAATATGGACCGTTGTTGGTTTGACAACAAGGCTGAAAGTGCAATGATAGTTAATGCCAGGACATTGAGTGAATCCCTTGGCAACTAGAAGAGCGTTGCATCGATCAAATGAACCATCTGCTTTCTTCTTTATCATGTAAATCCATTTACACTCAACAATATTTTGGTTAAGGGTTTTAGGAACAAGTTTCCACGTTTGATTCCAAATTAATGCATCAAATTCTGCTTCCATTTCCTTCTGCCATTCTAGGTACTTTTGGGCTTGTTTAAATGTGTGGGGAGTTACGATGGGTGAAAGTTGAGCAAGATAATCAAAAGGTTGGCGAGGTCGAAATATGTTATTTTGGGATTTGGTAATGGGGCAGTTAGGTGGTGGAGGTTGTGGTGACGGTGAAGAATTTGGGTCTATTGTTGGATTACTACTTGTAGTAGTAGAAGAAGGAAATAAGGTAGCTAAGGGATGGTGTGCATGGCCACGACTATATGTAATGAGAGAATTGTTATGTGAAGTAAGGAGGAGAGATAAAGAATTACCTGAAATCGTGGGATCCGTTGGAGAATGGCTGGAGGAGAC
>CAOGCB010014877.1:0-18473 GCA_948266635.1 Cnidoscolus chayamansa
AAATCCTTAAACACCAATATACACTACATTTTCACTTTCATCCAAAGAGAATTTGATGGGTATAAATAAGCATAGTACAAATGTAACAGTACAGTGCATCGATAGTCAAATAAGTAAATATAATACAGATAATTAAGAGAATAAGCCCTAGCCCTGCTTGTCGTCACTACTGAAGCCAAGGTCATCACCCTTAATTCTTCTACAAAAATCCAATGCAGATCCAAAGATCAAGAGAAGAAAACTAACCATTTCCTTCAAGAGAGTGTTACCGTCCTTAGTGAGCTTGATATCTCCAGCTCCACCAACAAGCCTAATAAAATGCAAAGAAAATAAGCAACCAAAAAAGCAGAGGAAACAAAAAAAAAAAAAAAAAAAAGGAAAGAGAGGGATTACATCTTGATGGTGCCTTTGGGGCCAAGGTTGGTCTTAAGGACGTCCTGCAAGCCCTTAGCTGCATTGATGTTCATATGAAGCGCCGCTGATTTGTTCAGAACCTCCGCATTAGGGTTTAACACTCGCAGAGACATCTTCTTCTGCTCCTCCTCTTGGCCTTAGGGTTTGGAAGGAGAGAGATTACTTTGTAATCTGGGTATGAGAAGGACGGAATGTGTGATGGGAGTTTTTGAACTGCGAGAAAGTCCTGGAAGTGGGTAGTGTGGGTTTTAGGGCTTTCCGGAACTTCGTCGGGTAATATACTAAAATCCCACCAAGCTGCACGCTCAGGCTAAACGCACCGTTTTTCAAGTTTGCATCTACTGCTCGTACTTCGTTTTCGATGCTTGCAAATGACAAAAGAGATGAAATTAGTTTAAATTTTACCTGTCAATGGTATACAAGTAAATAAATTATTAATTATTTCTCTTGTTTTATATTAAATATGAGGTAAATTCGAATTTTTATTTTCTAAATTGAGAAATTTAATTTATTCAATTTATTTTTTTGTTTATAATCAGAAATTTAACTTGTCTTTTTAAATAATATTTATAAAAATATTATTGTGCTTATTCAATTTATTTTTTGTTTATTTTTTATTTTATCTCTGGATTTTTTTTAAAGAGAGAAACATTTATTTATTTATTTTTATTTTTTTGCTTTTCTTAAAATTCAGTCTATTTCTTATTAGTACTTAGTCTGTTTTCCCTTTTTTTTTGCTGTCTTGTATAGATTGTGGTCAGGTGCATTATAAATAATAATAATAATATGGAAAATTAAGAATTAAAAAATATAGATAATTAATTTTTCTTTCCTGTTAAACCTTGCATCCGACCCGAGCCCGAAGATACGAAGGTCCAAGACGTTTACAACGGAAATTCATTGGAAAAAAAAAAAAAAAACTGAATCCGATTCAGATCAAGGGAGCTTGGTAACGGAGTTCGAATAAAGTAAACTAGACTACTGTCCGTCTCTTTCAAACACTGAACTGCACTTTGCATTAGGAATCTCGGTTCTTCAATGGCAAAGAACTATGTCAGAGAGAATGTGCCGCTCTCGCGATTCGGCGTCCTGGTGGCGCAGCTCGAGTCCATAGTCGCTTCTGCCTCACAACAGTCCCCTGATCCTCTCCTCTGCTTCGACCTCCTCTCTGATCTCATCTCCGCCATAGACGAAGAACCTAAGGTATCTCTGCCGATCTCATACTATGCATTTTAGATTTGTTTCTTTGCTTGATTAAGATGTGTTGTACTTCTTTTTGGGTTTCAGGAGTCCATTTTGTTGTGGCAAAGAAAATGCGAGGATGCATTATATTCATTGCTTGTTCTTGGGGCGCGACGGCCGGTACGCCATTTGGCGTCAGTAGCCACGGCTAGGATTATATCCAAAGGGGATGCTATTTCTATATACTCGAGAGCCAGCAGTCTCCAAGGGTTCCTTTCTGATGGGAAGAAGAGCGAACCCCAGAAAGTTGTTGGTCAGTAAACTTGCTTGCTTGTTAGTTACCTTGCACATGCTTCCGAGTTTTGCTAATCTTATATGTGTATCGATATGAAATTTTGCTGGTTTTACACGACACTGTGTGCAGAAGTTAATTGTAAAATGAGGTCTTCACAACTGATACATTCCTTTTCCCTTGGTTGAAATCCTTGCGGCATGTTAGAATGTGACAATAAAACAGTATCCTTTGATTGGAGTCCGTCATTACAATATACTGAGTTCTCCTATATTGCATTATTTGGTAAATGTTTAGCTAGTTTGTCTTCTATGTATCATGACTTGAATGATTGTAGGTGCTGCACAGTGTCTGGGAGAATTATATCAGCATTTTGGAAAAAGAATTACATCAGGATTGCTTGAAACAACTATTATTGCAACCAAACTTATGAAGTTTCATGAGGTAGTCCAAGTCATTTACATGTGTTCTTATACTGATGCTCATCCAAATTCACATAGAAACACTCACATGAATGCTAATTTTATGGAACGGAGTGAAAATATGAGAAAAAGGATTTTCCTTCTGAAAAGTCTAAATGGAGACTAGTTGTTCTATGCCTTCTTCACTAGCATTTACTATCCAGATGATGATTCTACCCTACCTTGATGGATAGGATACCCATGTATTTGCATAATTACAAAGGTGGGGATGGAAGCATATAACATATAAATCTACTTTCAATTAACTCTTCAATACATTTTTAATATTTAAACATCCATACATATATTTTGTGTAAATATAATATAAATTTGAAAAAATATAATATTTATTTAGTATTGTGCTTTTTTACTCTAAAAAGGTTAAAGGTAATAGCAATCCATCATGCCATACTTGAGAGAAAACATTGTGGCTTATTGGCATTGCATTGCGTAGTCTCTCTTCCTTTCACTTTATAACTTAACTTTCATATGTTGTTTAATTACCAGTTTGTATGTAATAAATATCAGGAATTTGTGAGACAAGAAGCTTTGCTTATGCTCCAAAAAGCGTTGGAAGGTTGTGGTGATGGTGCTGCTTCCTCAGCATATAGTGAAGCCTTCCGTCTCATCACACGTTTTGCTGTTGGAGACAAGTCATTTGTTGTGAGAATAGCTGCTGCTCATTGTCTGAAGGCATTTGCCAGCATTGGAGGGCCTGGTTTAGGAGTTGGAGAACTTGAGAATTCAGCGTCTTATTGTGTCAAGGTATTTTTTGGTAGTTGTTTCCACATTTGTTTGACTTGTTAGTTTTTTAAATTTGATAAGATTACATCAGAAATACATACAATTATATATCATTGTTGCTCTGAATAGGCCCTCGAGGATCCTGTATCATCCGTCCGAGATGCATTTGCTGAAGCTTTAGGTTTGTTGCTAGCTCTTGGAATGAATCCCGAGGCACAGGTTATCTATTCTATGATTAATTTTTGTGTCCCCTACACATTTCATGTTCTTTTCATTTTTCTTTGTCTAAGCACTTCCCAAACTTTTTATCCTTTGCTAGGTTCAACCCAGGGGAAAGGGTCCTGTTCCTCCTGCAAAGAAACTAGAAGGTTGTTTGCAGAGGCATTTAGCTTTGCCCTTCACAAAAGGTAGTTGCTGCCTCATTAAGTATGCATTAAAGGGTTTTTATTTTTAAATCTTCTTATAGGAATGGTTGTGTAAAATTATAGCACTTACTATTTTTTGGGTAATGCATCTTTGATGCAATATATTTTCAATATTGACTGAAAGTGATACAGATCAAGCTATTTCTATAAAAAAGATGTCCTTTTGTATCACATATAAATGTTGCCTTATTTGAAGCAAGGAAATAACTAAAGCAACATACAAATCAATCACTTAAGAAAGCATTGTTCTGTAACTATTAAACTTTCAAAATGCACAATATTCCAGTCAAATCTTTTTTAAACATCCATGATCTTCTGTTAACAATCTGTGAGAGACTACTGTTTTTCTTGTTAACAAACTTTCTTGGTAACCAAACATATTTCATCCATGTGTTTCTTTTCTTTATTTTGGCTCTTTAACAGCTTTTCTTTTTGAAAATTTATCATAAGCTTGACCATTTTTACAAAACATGTGGTGTAGACGTTAATTATTTTTAATAATAAATGAGAGTTAAAATTTTGGGCTTGGATTGAACATAATGAAAATGAAAATGAAGAGTTCCTTGCTCAAATTGCAAAGGATACGAGTCTTTAGATGCATTTGGGCCTTTTCTTTTATAATGGCTTCGATAGCTCATGTATAATTCATAAAATATCTGAAGAATTTTCTGTATGCTTATTGGTGTTTGTTACCTCTAAAAATTGGTTCAAATTGCAGCAAGTGGAATTCGTTCAAAGGACATAAGAATGGGCATAACCTTATCTTGGGTATCCTTTCTACAGGTAAATACTACTTTTCCTTGCCCCTCTCTCTCTCTCTCTCTAACCCCTCCTTTTTGTCCCCTATCCACAGATTTGTCTTCCCTCTTCTTCCTTTTGAAACTTCGAGTGTTTGTTCTGCTCACTTTATGTTTTTTAAATAGTGTTATTGAAAGAAATTAAAGCAGAAAGCTGCCTTGAAAATTTCAAGAAACCACTCAGTCTAAAATCTCAAGCTTGTTGGTGAGGACCTCAAAAATATTTTTGTATCTCTCACACCTATGCACATGAAAGCCTTTTGGGCTTGAAGCATGAATAAGCACAGGCTAACTTGAACTTTTGTTGAAATTTTTTAATTAATAAATGGGATATGCGAGATTCAAATTTTTGACCCTTTAGTTTAAGAGACTCTAATATCATATCAAGGAACTCAACATAAAAGCTCATGCTTGAGGGCCTCAGTGATATGTTTGTCTCCAACAAATTATTTCTTAAGTGGTACTGGCTTAATTATCACCTTGTGATGGAACTTACTTGGGTCAAACTGTTTTAAGTGGTTAATCAAAACCTTGCTGGTTCTAACATTTCTTTTTAATCTGCTCATGTTTCAGGCTATTCGTCTCAAGTATCTATATCCAGATAGCGAGCTTCAAAACTATGCTCTGCAAATTATGGAAATGCTTCGTATAGATGCTTCTGTTGATGCCCATGCACTGGTAAGTCTTCTACGAAATATTTCATTTTCTTCCTTTTTATTCTATTGGTAAGTTTGACATACAAACAATTAATTTTTGTGGCAAATAGTCATTTGAAATTCGATTATTTTTATATTGTACCTTTGTATATTGGTCACAACATTGGATGATATGAAATTGTACCAGCATTATGGTTGATAAATTGTTAATTAGCAAAAACTTGAAGATGCAAATATGAATTTATTTTTAAAGTTGAAAGCTCTGATATCAAGAGCATGCATGTGGTTCCCTAAAAAAAGATACTAATCAATTAATTTTTTGATGTTTGAAGGCATGCATTCTTTATATATTACGTGTTGGTGTAACTGATCAGATGACTGAACCTACTCAAAGGGGCTTTCTGGTTTTCCTAGGAAAGCAGGTTTGTTGACATAATTCAAATTTAGCCTGTTTCATCCTGTTTCCACCACTGTCTTGACACTTCATATGGAAACCTGCAGCTTGAGTCTGCTGATGCCAGTCCTTCCATGAAAATTGCTGCTTTACGTACTTTGTCGTACACGTTAAAAACATTGGGTGAGGTGAGGCATATTTGTACTATTCTTCTCAATATGATTCCTCTTCAAGGTCTTATACTCTAAAATATGTATTTTTTCCAATATGACAGCCGTGACACCATGCTGAGAAGCACGCTGAACATGATTTAGATAATGGAAATATTTTATTCAATAAGCAAATGATGAGGTGTAATTGGGAACAATGAATTTGATCTATAATTTATAATTTTCCCAAATAATTGAGCTGTATCTTATTACGGGCTGATGGATGAAATCATGCAATGATGTAAATTTGGGAAATATGATCCATTTGAAAATCAGCATGATTCTTTAGGAGATATCTCAAGTTACAACATCTGCTATACATCAGCATATGGAATAACATTGAATAGATTGATTTTATGCTCCTCCTTTTCCCTCTCCTTTTGATGTGTTGTTGATTATCCTTCTCTCCAGGATCAAAGCAATTGCCTTATGGCTTAAGCTTCGGTGCTGTGGGGTGATGACATGATATTATTATTGTTTTCATCCGGAGTGAATGGTTCTAAATGGATTATTAGGTCTAGATTTACGGCTCTTGTAGGTAAATGGTTATGGGGATTTTGTTTGGCATAAGCTTATCAAGAGCAAGTATGGCTTGTAATTGTAATGAGAGGGACCCTTGACAAATGTTTTCTGGAGGACTGGAGAGTTTTTCAGTTTCCTCTTTATTTTCATGTTTCTTTGTTGCTTGTATTGATTAGTTTGGGACCTCAAACATTGTAATTTTTCCCGCTGAATCCTAGCACAATTTATTACGCTGTCCTTTCCCCCCCACCCTCCTTTTTTCCCTTTAGGTTGTTTTAAGCCTTTTTGGTTAATCACTTTCAAGCTTTGTGAAACAGATTTACCCAGTTTTTCGGATATTAACTTTAGTTTCCTGTGTACAGGGACTTAATTTATTATCTTGGGTCTGAATTGATATACATCTTCTGTTTGCTCGAGTATATACATGTTGGTTATTATCAGTGGATATTATTTGATTATCCACATATTCAATTAAATTTGAGAATGGTAGCAGCATCACTTTTGCATGTTGTGGTGTGGACTTTATGCATATGTTGTCTGATAATTTTACAAGTTTTTGTTGGTGATGTCATAGGATTGAGAATTGTGTTGTTTTACTAGGATGGTGATTGACCTGTTCATTTACAGGTTCCATCAGAATTCAAGGAAGTAATTGATGACACTGTTGTTGCTGCAGTATCACATTCTTCACAACTTGTAAGGACTTGATCTTGTTATTGTTTATTCTTGATCTTGTAATGGTAATCATCCTTGGCAATGTTAATAGATCCTCCAATTATTTTCTTTGAACTTCTTATATGTTGAATTAAGAACATCCTTTTGTTTTATAAAGAGTGTGAATGTATGTTGAAGTCCTTATGCATTGTGATTTTTTGTTGTCATCCATAACTTTGTTATTCTTCTAGTTTTGGTCATGAATGGTGATTCAAATTAAAGGTTTAGAATAATGTTGTATGTGATGAATTTAGATAATGTTATCAGTGCTAAGGTATAGCAATTAATTAAGCAAGTCAGGTAGAAAAATTGTTATGATGCAGTGTTCTAACTCATTTTTTATTTTTTTTTTATATAATACAACTCAGTTTAAACTTTGTGGCTAGGTACGCATTGAGGCTGCTTTAACATTGCGTGTATTGGTTGAGGTTGATCCTACATGTGTTGGCGGTTTGATTTCCTATGGAGTAACCACGCTAAGTGCTTTGAGAGAAAATGTTTCTTTCGAAAAGGTACATTTAATATTCTTGGTGTGAGACTTATGAGTTTGCTGCATTTTATTACTTCGTCTCTCTGTAAATTGTAGCTCTGTTAATTGATCTGAAATATCTTTAATATTTTTACTGATAAGTAATGGGAAACTGTGATGATTAACTCATAGTCACAACTGGTACATGAATTAAGAAGCAAATTAAGAATATCTTAATTCATGCAAGCCTCTTACGGAGCATCCAGCTATGCAAATAATTAATGCGTCTCTGTATATATATCTCTGTCTTACTGAATTGTTTTCTTGTTACTAAATTAATATTACCAAGTATTTGCTTCCCTAACATTTTTCAAGAGTTTATAATTGAACTAACTATTTACAATTACTATTTTTTTTATGACATGGATTTTTTTAAATATTACCCTTTGTTTTTCTGAATGGAAAATAAGGTTGCTCTTCTATAACCTAGAGGCATGGATTTAGAACAGCAAAACAACCTCCTTATATATAAGAGGAATTCTACATATGTTTGGCACCTCATAGGACACAGATTGTGGGAAGTCCTGTACACTGGAACACCTTTTCTAGAAAGAGTTATGTTTTGCGCTTGGCTTTTATTTCTAATTCTTTTAACTAGATGTCTCTTGTTGTCTATAGGGGAGCAATTTGAATGTTGAGCTTGATTATTTGCATGGACAAGCTACAGTTGTGGCAGCTTTGGTGTCTGTTTCACCCAAGTTACCTCTTGGTTATCCAGCTAGGTAATGGCTTAATCTTGTTTGGTATTTTCAAGGAACTTACTATACAAGTTTACTTATTAATCTCATGGTACAGCACACTTTCTGTCATCTTGGGTTGGAATGGGAGATAGACTTGAAAAGTCTTCGTTTGGGGTGAATCCTTTATAATAGGGTGATTCTTTTATAATTGATTTGGTTTATCTACATGCCACAAATATTGCTCGCTTTTTGTGTTTGGTATTCTATGATGATCAAATATAATTTGGTTCATTTACCAAAAAGATTTTAGTATAATCAACTGTCCTAATTGTAAGAATTAAGAAACACTTTTCTTTTTATCCATGTCTGTCTGCTTCTTGCTTGAAATATAGAAAGACTTGAAAGGATTTTGCATGTTGCTTAGGTCCAACCAAGAAAGCATGGAGTCTTTGGGCATTACTTGGGCCAAATTAAGTAAAGATGGGCTATATATAAACTAAAAAAAGAAATCATGAAAGCATCCCTTTTACTTCCATAAAACTAGTTTTTCTATTTTTCATTTTATACTCAATCTCAGATTAGTTCTCAAGAATATATTTAACACTCCCCAGAGCTGTTGTCTTTTAACACTATTTGTGGCATATTGTTGGTTGTGCTTTTTGATTAAGTTCTCCTTCTCCAGTTACTTGCTTAGGAGCAGTTGTTTACTATATTTGTTCTCGGAAAAGTTGTTATCTCTCTATGGTTCTGGATCTGTTTCTACATCTGCAGTAGCAATAAAACATTTGGTCATTCAGTCTTAGGAAATCTCATACTTCAATCCTTTCTCTATAGACAAATACAAAGCTAGATAATTTTTTCAACCTAATTTTAGTGTTTAAAGGTCCAAAAAAATATGCCATGCATGCACCAAAAAATTTCCAGGTTGAAACAAACTTATAATTTCATTTCTCTAAGTATTAACTAATATATTACAAGTATTGATATCTAAACCATATCTTATGCATCACCTGAGAAAAGTATTTTCTGTATACAACTAAATTGGGATTCTTTGACACTTTTCATTTCGCCATGCTGTACCATTGTCGACATGACATGACACGGCATGGGATATGACATGGAATATGTGTCCAATACATATGCAGTTGAACACTTGTATATATCCATGCATTGTTATAGAGCACACTTTTCTCTCAAGATCATTGGCATGCATAACAAAAGCACTGTTTTTCCTCTTAGATAGAAAAAATAGTTATTGGGTTTTATTTTGGATGATGTATTTGGTTGAATTTGATGATCTATATTTAGATTATAATATTATTACATAATTTTATATAAAAACCTATTCAAGCACCCATATCTAAATGTAGACCCATATCCTCATTCTATTTAGAAAGTTGACAAGTCAGACAGGAGTAGTTACCCATTTCTGACACTCGTACCAGAGTTCAAGTAACATTTTTTGATGCCAAATATTTCAGTCAAAACAAGCTAGTTCTGGAAATTGCTATAAATCAGTATTGCATAAGATAATATTGATATTTTTATGGCCATGGTTCAGTTGACTTCTATTTTTGTCCCATATATTGGCTGTTCTGTAAGCCTATATGATCATGTTCTTGTACTCAGATTGCCTAGGTCAGTGCTTGAAGTTTCAAAGAAAATGCTAACAGAACCTAGTCGCAACCCTGTGGCTGCAACTGTTGAAAAAGAAGCTGGATGGCTACTTCTGTCCTCTCTATTATCTTCTATGCCAAAGGAGGTAAATGATTAATATTAGATTCATCAGTTGTTGTAGACAATATGTATATGCTATGGTGCTATTCTTGTTACTTGTAGGAGCTTGAAGACCAGGTCTTTGATATTCTTTCATTATGGGCTCCCATCTTTGGCGGAAATCCAGAACAAGAAATTAAGCAAATTGGGGATTTGACATCAAGGATTTCGTAAGCAAATATCTATGAGGATAGTTGTTCTATTTCTTTTTTTTTTCTTTTTCTTTCTTTTTTTTTTTTGTGCTTTAGAATAGCATTACCATAGGCAAGTCTCAACTTGCCTGGATTCTTGGATGAGGTAATTGATATAATATTGCTTCTCAAGTTTTTGGAATGGCAAGTTAATTGAGTTACTTGGCTCTAGTGCTTTGGTAACTGCCAGATGAAAACTGCAAGGCACTTGCCTAAGTTGCCAATGAAGCTTTTATAGGCCTGGGGATTGACTAAGAAATAATTTTTTGCTAGAAATTTACTTAAGCATCCTTCAGTGTACTTTTTAGAGCTTATGGTCTAAACTCTAAAATATTATGAACTTTGCATATTTCGTTGATTCCATTGCTCAGAGTGGTGTAGAAAACTTGAGATGGACTACTAGTAGACAACATAGACAAGACTTGCAAACTGGGAATAAATGGACCAGATTTGAGCCTTAATGGCCATTGCAAAATTCACCTTTCTCATCTCATAGAACTGCTTAAAATGTGTTCGCACCTTTCTTTGGAGGTTCTTAGAGCTTGGGAGGGACATATATTGTTTAAGTAATAATTTTTATATATATTGGAAATACTCATGTGTACCATATCAGCAACTGCGGATGACCCAAATAATTGGAGACAGTTGAAATGGAATTGATAATTTACAAACCATATAAGCTTATATCAAAATGGGTGATATGATAATATATAACCCAAATTGATAATATAAATCAAGGATACAAGGAAAGCTGCTCAAATTTGAAGAGAAATAGGATTTAGGATACAGGACTACTTTTTAATAACTCCAAACACTTTCTGAAGGGCAATTTTGGTCCTTGAGCTCATCTGTCTTTTTCATTTTTTTTTTCTCTTATTGTTCTTTTCTTTTGCCTTCTGTAGTGTATGGTCTGCTGCTGTTGATGCACTTACGGCATTTATAAGATGCTTTATTTCTCCTAATGCTGCGAACAATGGAGTCCTACTTCAGCCAGTGATGGTATATCTGAATAGGTACAGTGCTGTCGTGTCATCCACACCCCCAATCTCCCTACCCAGCCTGTGCTTTTATTATTGTTACTATTTATTCTTCTCGTTCTTATCATAATTACTTTGTAACCTCTGGTTAACATTATTGATTCCTATATATATTTGAAATCAGTGCTCTGTCCTATATACTATGGCTACAAAGCAAAGAACTAACAAATATTAAGCCAGCATTCGACATATTCATCATCAGAACCTTAATTGCTTATCAGTCCATTCCTGATCCAATGGTATATAAAAGCGATCATCCCCGAATTATCCAATTATGCACAGTTCCATATAGGTAACTATTTCCTATATATGTATTGTCTTGGCATGCAAATTTGTACTTTTCAGTTTTCACATGCACACACATGCTCTTGAGTAACGTATGATTGATCTATGCCTTCATGTTTGGTTATGTGAAAGGGATGCTTCAAGATGTGAGGAAAGCTCATGCTTGAGGTTGCTGCTTGACAAAAGAGATGCATGGTTGGGTCCTTGGACTCCTGGAAGGTGGCTGCTTTCCATTTCATGGGTCATTTGTCGTCTTCTTCAACTAGTTATTCTGTTAATATCTGTTGATTGGACACTTTTAACATCTTGCTTACTCCAAATAGTCTAGAATTGAGGCTAATGTCTTTTTTCTTTTTTTAAGGTTCATATTTTAGTTTTCTTCTATCTCATCCTAAATGCTTTGAGTTAATTGACAAGTTCTGTCTGTGTCTTCAATCAGAGATTGGTTTGAAGATGAACTTCGTGCTTTCCAAGGTGGAAAAGATGGCCTTATGCCATGTGTGTGGGAGAATGAAGCCTCAAGTTTTCCTCAGGTTGTAACTGCCTTTAAGTAGATTTTTCTTCTCAATAATTGCACTGGATATTGCAATGTTCATTTTTATCAATAATATAGTTGTTGGTTCATTATTAGTTGAGGTGACACTTATAAATTTCCTTCAATTCTCACACCATGCACATTAAGGAATTTCACTTTTCATCAATCTTTGTTTTTTTCCTGGATCTTACTCTCCATCTTGAACCCACAAAAGGTTCTAATGGCTCTGATCTAGAGTTGCGTCATATTGTTGTATTCTTGCTGGTTTTTATTGTTAAATTACTAAAATCTGGTCCTGAGGATTACCCTTTATGCCTTATTTTTATCCTTGAAGCCTGAAACAATAAACAAGACATTGGTGAATCAGATGCTCCTCTGCTTTGGAATTATGTTTGCTTCTCAGGTATGGAGATTGGGTGTGTGTTTTCATTGTTTTAGTCAGAAGTAGGATCTCTAACAAATTGTTGCTATATCCTATGATGATATCTACAGGATAGTGGTGTGATGCTGCAACTTCTTGGGATGATTGACCAGTGTATAAAAGCAGGAAAAAAGCAAACATGGCATGCAGCCAGTGTTACAAATATATGCGTGGGATTGCTTGCTGGGTTAAAGGTCCTTGCTAACCTTTTCTGAACCTGCTTAGAGCTCTGTATAGGCCTATAAGGTTTAACATTATATCTGATTTAATGCCCCACTCAGGCTTTGATAGCTTTACGACCTCAGCCCTTAGGATCTGAGATATTAAATCCAGCACAAGCTATATTTCAGGTACTAAGTTTTCAGTCAGATGCCTTATTCTCCATGCTGTGATCGCTGTTCCTTTCCTGTAATAAAATTTCCTTATATATAAAAAACAATTGTATAAAATTTCCTCTCTTTTTTTCATCTATTATTTTAATTTTACAGAGTATTTTGGCAGAGGGAGATGTTTCTGCATCTCAACTTAGAGCATCATCGGAAGGTCTTGGTCTTCTAGCTCGCCTTGGAAATGATACTTTTACAGCTAGAATGGTCAGTTGCATGTTCTGATGTCTGTGGCTCTGTGCAGCAGTTCTGCTCTATGTTATATATTAAAAAGAAATTGTATTGCTCTGCTATTGTTTCTATAACATTTTCTAAGTTCCAGTAATTATCTTTGTAGTTCTGAGTCTTCTGACCCCTACTTCTCTCTCTCCCGCCCCCCCTCTCCCTCTCTATCTTATGATAATGAACAGACAAGATTGCTTCTTGGTGACCTTACTGGGGCAACAGATTCTAACTATGCTGGATCAGTTGCTTTTGCACTTGGATGCATTCATCGCAGGTGAATAGTAAATTCTGTGATATTTCTCTTTTCCCCATTTCTACAATCTTTACGTGACCAAAAACATATGTATTCTGAGATTTTCTGAATTTCTACTAGTTATATCTGGATGCTGCCGACTTTGGACAGTCCTTTTAGTTATTTTGATTTAATGAGTGGTTAATTATGTGGTTTCAAATTGTTGACTCTGTACATCGACACAAATCATGCTGCATTTAAGACTTAAGTTGGTTTTACATAACATATTTGGTCTCCATTCCCATGACTATTTTCTCTCTCTTTACTAATGAAACATATAATAGGGCACTTGCATACTTCAAATCCTATGACCTAGTAATCAACTTAACTGAACTCAATTAAGCATTAATCCCGAATTAATTTAGATTGGCTATGTTTATTCTATTCTTCCATTATTTACACCCTGTTTAGTAGTATATTTTTGAAAAGATTCATTGACTTATTCACTCTACTTGCTATATATCACCCTACATATTTCCATGCTTTCTTATGCCCTATAACTTCAATTTGCCCAATTTTTCTTGTTGATGCATGAGTTCTTTTATACTTCATGTATCCATCTTAATCTCCTTTCTCTCACTTTTTCCTTAATATTAATAGATATCATTTCCACCCTCCCATGAATGAAAAAAATGGACCATTATTTGATCCATCATTATGTTTCTGATCTTCCAGCTTAGCATCCTCATGTTTGAATTGTTGATCTTCATACGTCTTTTTTGACCACTCAACACTCATTGTCACACATCGTAAGTGCTGAATTGCAATTTTTCAAAACTTCCCTTCCCTTTCAACATTTCTGGCATATTATAATCAGATAGGATTCTTTTTGCACTTTGCTTCCACTTTCCTGCTTTAGTTCAATGGTTGCATCCTTCTCGCTTCCCCTATCCTTTGTGTAAATATAATCCAGGTACTGGAAATTTGTGATATGGGAATTGGGAGCTCTATGCACCTATGCTAATCCCATCTTAACCATTTCCCTTCCATTGTTCAACTGCAGTGTATACATAGTTCTATTTCTACTCAGCATGAAACCCTCAAGGGACTCTTGAAAATTGTCAAAATTTTAGATGCAACCAGGGTGGTATAAACCTAGTAGATTAGACTGCAGATTTGTACTGGGGTTTAAACATGCTGATGGCAGTTTTGTCTATCAAAAAGAATTAATGTCAGATTTAAATGGGCTAAAGAGTTTTCTGCTCAACATATTACTTCCATTCACAATATATATAACTTCTAAAAATGTATCTTATCGAGTTCCACCCTTCCTGGGGAATATGTTGCGTGCACATCATATTTTGATAGTATTGATGTACTGGTTTGTAAATTCTGCATTGTATGTCTCAGAGATTAAAAAAAAAGATGTGTTAGATAAACTCCAAATTGTTTTGTTCACTTGTTCTTTTAGAAGTAAGCATTGATGATTAACTGATCTAGAAATCATGAACTGTGAACATATTTTTCTTTATTGATTGTGTCAATGCATGTGTAAACTAGATGTATCATTATATTGTGAATGAGATTAGTCTAGGTTGATGAGAAGGATAGTTATTATAATTCAATTTAAAACGTGTCTGGTTGTCAAACTTTTATAGAGGTAGTTTAGTTGGTCTGCTCTTTGTCAACTCAAAATTGTGGACTGATATCGTAGCCTCTTTTTTTACGAGCTGCTTTTCCTGGTAGGAATCATGTATATTCTAATAGCAACATACATAGTTGTCAAATCGAGAATTGAAATCCTTATTTTTTAAATAAAGAATTGAGAAGTGAATTGAATTGTAAGATGCAGTGTAATTTTTGAAAAATCATTTGAAAAGAATGTATACACATGTAAATTTATTTCCTATTATTTTATCAAAAGATATTAAAAATTCAATTGTAAGGAGGCTGTATTAATTTCAAATCACGTGCTAAACCTAATGACTTTGTTGTGGCCAAGCTCAAAGTACCAAACTAGTAAGTTTAAATTTTAAAACAAAAATAACTAAGAGTTCAAATTTTAAAACAAAATTAAGAAGATTACCTTGAGTCATTTGCCACTTTTTTTATTTCCGTTAACTTGCTGTCCTTATCTTGGGTTTTCTGTCTTTTCCCTTCTTTTCTTTTTTAATTTGGATTTACTGCCTTCTCTTTGTGAATCTATGAATCTATCGATTCCTAATGATTCTCTCTATTCACCTTTGATTCATGTGATTCTTGTTCAATTCTTGGGTTTTTATGAGTTATGATTCATCCATCATATCATATTGTTAGGCTAGTGATTCATATCACATATTGTACGAATCTAATAACACTGGCAGTATATGGTCAAAGTTAAAGCATATGGGATTTACAATTCTGATGAAAAGCTGGCATAAGAATGCTGGGCTAAGTTTTTTATTATGATAGTGATCACTATTAAATTCTGTTAGAATTTGGTATGTAGTGCCATCTATTATGAGCTTTAAATATTACACATTTCTTTTAATTTCCCTGTGATTTCTGTTGTTGGGTTTTTTATGTGAGCCTTAGAATTTGTTTGCATTTTTTATACCCCATTTCTTATTTAATTATCCTCCCTGCAGTGCAGGAGGAATGGCATTGTCAAGTTTAGTGCCTGCAACTGTGAGCTCAATATCATCACTTGCTAAAAGTACCACCACTGGTTTACAGATCTGGTCCTTGCATGGGCTTCTTTTGACCATTGAAGCTGCTGGTTTCTCATATGTATCTCATGTTCAGGTAATTAAATTTGTATAAATTGTATAAGATTGAATTTTCTTCTCACTCCTTTGAACCAATTACATGTAAAAAGGTTTAGGCATGCACTGTGCAATCTGGGAATTAAAAGTTTCTTCTTCTCAAGGTATTTACTTCTATGTACACAAGCAGTCAAGCATAAATAGAAACCTTAATTTTGAATTGTTTTGAACATCAGCAAAGTTTATTCAGTCTTTCTCAAAATAAATGCACCTATGTTAGAATTATTTTGATGATTTGGCTAGAGAGAACCTTTTGAAAATAGCCATGAATGCATCGAGCTTCTTGCTCAATCTTAAATTTTGGTTTTGGCTTTCTGGGTATCTAATTCTGAGTGCTTTTTTTTTAAACAAATGTTTTATTGTCCAGCGGTAATGTATTGCTTATCATTCTTGTTGGAGTTCCCACTTCCCAGTGCATGGCAGCAAAAATAATAAAGTTTGCTTTTCTATTACTATTTGTATTTGAATTTGCTTTTATTGTTGATTCATTTTTCGATGTTTTGATCTTTGCTGTTTATTTTTCTTCCATCTGCAGGCAACACTTGGCCTTGCTATGGACATTCTTTTATCTGAAGAGAATGGATTGGTTGACCTTCAGCAAGGAGTAGGCCGCCTTATAAATGCTATTGTTGCTGTGCTTGGTCCTGAACTTGCCCCTGGCAGCATTTTCTTTTCACGTTGCAAGGTATTCTTACAGTTTCTGAACTAATCTATGTTATATATATATTTATATTGACAATTATTTCTGTCCTCCCCGTAACTGATTTTGTATGATGTTTTATACTATATGAAATTAATTGCCTTTATTCTTTCAATCATTGGCACTATATTTTATGATGGCGGATTAATTCAGATTATAAATTCTGTGTCCAGTCTGTCATTGCAGAGATAAGCTCCTGGCAAGAAACTGCAACACTACTTGAGTAAGTTAACAATTAACACATTCCTTTTCACTAGTTTTTTTTTAATTACTTTTTGATACTCTGTAACTGAAGGCCTTATTAAGGAAACAAATTTCATAATTCCTCAGTCACTAAAAAAATTTCCTGAAGTTTGATCATGTGTTTACAATTATGGCATGTTCTTTGAAAATAATCAATTTTAGCATACGATTGAAGCATGAGTGCAATCCTAGGTGGATAAACATTGCTCATGAGTGCAACTCATAATTAAACAATATGCTACCATTATTGTTTTCAAAGGACATCCATGATTTTAAATCGTAGTTAAGTACATGATATTCTGGGGGTTTTGCCCAAACTACTCCTGTGCATTTTTATTTTCATCTATTTAACTATTTGTTTATGTTTTATTTTATTTTTTGTTCTGGTAGGAGTGTCCGTTTTACTCAACAACTTGTTCTTTTTGCCCCACAAGCTGTTTCTGTGCATTCTCATGTGCAAACTCTCCTCTGGACTCTGTCATCAAGACAGGTATTCTCCATTAAGTGATACAATTCATACCTGAACAAAAGGATATGTCTTTCTTGTTCTTCTAATACTAGTTAGTTCATGGAAGCAGCCAACTTTACGGCATCTTGCTGTTTCTACCCTACGACATCTCATTGAGAAGGACCCGGTGAGTAGTTATGAATAGGGTTTTATATATCTCTATGCTTCTTTCAAACAACGACCTCATCCCAATGTGGCAGATGTTTGTGCTGATGCTATTTGTGTCAGGTCTCCATCATTGATGAGCAAATAGAAGATAACCTGTTTCGCATGCTAGATGAGGAAACTGATTCTGAGTAAGTCAACAATAACCTTGTGCTGGGTCACCTTGATGTTTAGAAAGTCCCTGAAAAGTGGATGTGCTCGAAGATTCTATGTATTCATGTTGCGTTTTCATTTCTTGATTCAAAATTGTACATGTGATTTTGCCGTTGCATTTTGCCTCTGTGATCCACATACTTGGTACAGTAGTATTTTCTTTTCTGAACATTTAAGTTGTCTCTCATAAATAATTTGGATGAGCAAATAGAATTCCATAGTTAATCTACCAGAAGTCATTGGCCATATTGTCTGTCAAGCAATATCATTTAAAGCCTTTCTCTAAAGGATGCACTGTTACCTGTGTATGCAATGACATTAGCAACTGATGTTTAATTGCGTGGGTATTTGAAGTGGCAAGGAAACTAAAAGACAGTGTTGCTATTTTGGGAATATTATCATATAGAGTTGACATGAATGGTCTGGAATTTTTGTAAAAAGGTGTATTATTTGGTCTTAATGGATAAAGGTGATACTATTATGACCATTACTTATATGTGTTTCTGATGTCGTGGAATAACTTTTCCCTAGAATGTTTAATTGTCATGCAACACTAAATATTGTATGATCTTTTACAAGACTTACTCCAAAAGTTCTTATTATGTTTGGAGAGAGAGAGAGAGCTTTGGTCTAGTATTTTGTTTGTGTTGCCCTTAGGTTTTGATTTGCCTTCGTTCTTGCAGGATTGGTAACTTGGTACGTGCCACAATTATGCGACTGCTGTTTGCGTCATGCCCTTCTCGTCCATCTCACTGGATATTGATATGTCGTAAAATGGTAAGCTCCTGATTCA